>JANDJZ010000502.1:0-29465 GCA_027943245.1 Acanthamoeba sp. SK_2022b | reverse complement strand
CTTCCGCCGCTCCCCTGTCCAGCTCCTCCACGGCCATGAGCGGGGCAGAGAGCGAGATGGTGTGCGAGTAGAGTCGCCGCGGTTCCGGCTCGCTCTGTGCGTTGGACAAGTCGGGCAAGGACGAGGGAGAGGGCGCGGAGCAAGAGACCAGCGACGGCATCATCGACAACGACGACGACGGTGACGAGGAAGAAGTGGTGGAAGAGGGCGAGGATGCGTTGGTGGTGGAGGAGGAGGAGGTGGGCGACGACGGGAGGGATTCGTGATCGGGAGAGGCGGGGTCCCGCTTGACCCGGCTGCGATCGCGCAGTAGTCTCCACACGCCCTGCGACTTCTTGCTCGGCTTCCACGACAGGCGCTGGGCTGAGGCACCTCGACGCGTAAGGAAAAAATTGATCTCGGCGTGCGCGCGCGTGTGGTGCGTGTGTGCGTGTCGATGTTGGGGGGGGGCAGGAGATGGGGCACCGATGAGCTCGGGCTGAGCGGCAAGGAGGGCGTCGGTGGCGTCCTGAATGGCGGTGATCCAGGTCGCCTTGTCCTCGGCCTTCTTCGTACAGAGAGTGAGCGGCTTCTCGAACGCCACCAGCAGCTGGAACGCGTTCTTCATCTCTGCACTCACGTGATGAGCTTCGACAAGGGCGCTCGCCGATAAGAAGGGGGGGGGGGCGTGCACCGTCCGAGTCTGGAATGCTGTGCACGAAGCACGCGGCCAGGTTCACCTGCATGCACACACAAGCGCGAGCTGTGGTGAGCCAATGGGAAGGCGTCGCGGCGGGGGAGGGGGTTGGCGTACGGTGCCCTTGTAGCGCAGGAGGGAGAAGGACTTGAGTGACCGGTGGGCGTAGACCAGCACGTCGGAGAAGAGGAAGATGGTGCAGTTCACGGGGAACGCGGAGGCGAGCTTCAGCACCACCCCCTCCTTGAGCAACACGCGGTCCGGTGTCGCCAGCACCTGCGCGAGAGCGCCGACGATGGACGATCACCCACCAGAGAGAGAGAGAGAGATAGGGAGGGAGGTAGAGATGAGGTCAGCAGCAATGATACGTCATAAAGGGGGCGCGTGCTACGAACGGGGCACGAGTATAGCTGGTTCTGGATGCGGTAGACTCTGGAATGGGCGACGCGTGGACGGTTAGGGTGCTGGATAGTGGAGTGGTTGAAGGGAGAGAGGAGGGTTACCTGTTTCGGTTCTCCATCCGCTTGAGTTGGTCGTCGATTCGGGTGGCGATCTCCTGCAGCTGCTCGAGGGCCTCATTCAAGAGGCCAAGGTCGGGATGGGCGGCCGGCGTCTTGCCCGCCAGCGCGCTCAGGAGCATGAGGTAGCGGGGCAGCCTCTGGATGGGCAGAATAAGTCTCGATCCTGACATCACCGCCCACCCACCACCCCCACATACTCGAATCAACAACTCCACCACTGCCACTACTCCAAATGGGGGGAAACGAAAGGCCATGTGTTGTTTACCGAGGGTGAGCGCCTCGCAGCCGACGCCGCCCACTTGGACTTGGTCGAGGCCGCGCAGGAACTGCTTGAAGCCGGCACTCTGGCGCTCCAGCTTGTCCACGGTTTCCACAGCACGGTCGTAGTTGTTGTAGTACTCGTCGTAGACCTGCAACGACGGCACCTGCACTCCTCCGGTTGTGATGACGATTCAGCTCGCGCACGAGACACACGCGGCGCCAGCAACAGAAGAAGAAGAAGACGTACGAGACGCAGAAAGACGTCGCCGAGCTGTTGGTGCGCGCTCCATCTCTGCAGACGCTCCTCGAGGGCGCCAAGGAGCTCGGAGCTGATACTCCACAGTTGCTCGATGTTGCCGAACATGTGCCCCAGCTGCTCCTCCCCGACCAGTCCTCGCTCACGCAACGGCTGCAGGTACGACTGTACCCACGAATATGTTCATTCGGCCACCAAGTATGTGAGTGTAAGTGTAAGTTGGGCGAGGTAGGCGAGCCAAATAGGGTAAGATGCCTGGACGAGAACGGCTATGTTCGCGACGTAGGTGCGCTCAGTGTCGAGCAGTTCCCGGGCCACATCCCGCCGCTTCCTCTCGGCCTCGTCCTCCTCCATCTGTGGGTCACTCTCACCGCCCCGTTTGCGTGTCGGGTAGAGAAAGAGCAGTTGCCTAAACAAGACACGCAAACCTAATCGAGCAAGTGGTACAGACCACAAGCCGCGGCCGCCATGACTACGGCTGGGGACCTTTTTGAACTGGTATCCCGGGCAAAGGTGTGGTAGTGTGGTGGTGCACCAGTGTAGAAAAGGCGTTAGCATTGTGCCCTAGGCCCTACAAATAGAAAAGTTGGCCAACTTCTGCGGACGGCTCTCCGTGAGCGTTATTATTTTCTCATTTTAGCAACTATTATTCGGAAGGGACAAGCCGTTGCCCTCGCCCACCTCCTTTTCCTCCATTAACTGGTGGCCCCGTGCTGCAAGGACTCTATCTTTCTCTGTTCTCTTCTCTCCAACTCGGAATCCTCAAGTCGGAATTTGCCTAATTCCGTAGCACATTTCTGAACTTATCCCATCACATACTCAACATGGAGCCCATCAATATACAACGACGGCCCTCAACAAGTCGTGCGCCCGACGATGGTGCGGCCTGGGGGATGGCTGCGTCTGCACCCACGCCCAATGCCTTCCCGCCCCACCATCGTGGCCATGGGCACGATTCGGCTTCGACATCGCCCCCCGATTCGGGTGCCTCGCCCTCATCGGCCACAACGCCACCTTCTTCCTGGGGTAGCAGCGCCGCTGTCGATGTCGGGCGCGAATCGCTCTACTTGTCCTCGTCGCCGGCATCGCGCGCCTCGCTTCGCTGGTCGCATCAGGAGCTTCGCCCCTCGGCACAGGCCACCCTCGCTACGCGGCATGCCACCCAGATCCTTCACGCTCCCGACCCCAGCAGTCGCACTTCGACGGCAGTCGAACTCCGCCAGGGCGATAGTGATGGCGAATCGAACGAATTCGAGCCCGATTCGGCCGAATCCGTTGGTGCTGGGCCCACGAATGGACTGCAGCAGCCGCCACCACAGATTGCACGGCGCACATCGACCCTCTTCGAAAAGAAGAAGACAACGCGCGCGGCGCACAGCCTGACGTTGCCGAGTGCCGGCGGCAAGGTGACGGTGGACGTCGAGGAGCTGGTGGCCGACATGTCTCACCCCGCCACGGGCGTGCCCGTGCGCGACCGCAAGTGGCGCCTTCGCACCTACCGCAAGTGCTTCGTCGGCTCCGAGGCCGTCGACTGGCTCATGCTCAAGCTCAAGCTCGACGGTAACCCCCACCCCCTCTACACGCACTTCGCGTAGTTGTATTTATTATTTATAATTGATATTATTTACTTTTATTATTTATACTTTTACTGCTTCTACGCGAAAAAGAAGTGCCAGGAGCTTCGCGCTTCGACAGCTCCAACCACTCCCAATGCTGACAACGTATTCGTGGTGGCGGTGTGGCATGGCTGGGGGCAGACCGGTCGGACGCGCTGTCCGTGGGGCAGGAGATCATGCGGCTGCAGTACTTCCGCCACGTGGCGGACGACTCGCGGCAGTTCGAGGACGCCTTCCACTTCTACGCCTTCCTCGGCACGGGCACCAACGTGGAGGAGGCCCTCACCGTGCGCAGCACCGAGGAGCTGGTGGCCCTCCTGCGCCAGCCCGACTCGGGCCTGCCTGTGCTCGACCGCAAGTGGCACTTCAAGACCTACCCGGCCTGCCTCGTCGGCTCGGAGCTGGTCGACTGGCTCATGTCCCACCTGCCCCTGCGCTCGCGTAAGGAGGCGGTCCACATCGGCAACCGCCTCCTTAACGAGGGCTACCTCGAGTCCGTCGTCGAGCCGGGCAAGCCCTTCAAGGACCACTTCCTCTTCTACGCCTTCGGTCCCGGGCCCTCTTCCACCTCCTCCTCTCCCTCCCTCTCCCTCTTCTCGTCGGGCTCGTCCTCCATCGGCTCGCCGTCCTCCTCTTACTCCTCCTCCTCGTCATCGTCGTTGTCGTCGTCTTCGCTGTCGACGTCGGGCGAGGGGATCAGCACGCGAAGCGTGGGCGAGGACGAGAGCGAGCCGTGCCTCGACGACTTTGAGCTGCTCAAGGTGCTCGGCGTGGGCGCCTTCGGCAAGGTGCTCATGGTGCGCCGCAAGAAGACGGGCGCCATCTACGCCATGAAGGCCCTCAACAAGAAGGACGTCGCCGGATCCGAACGCGTACGCCTCGCTCCCCCCTTCCCCCCACCCACGCTCCTGCTGACTCGTGCGCATTTTTGTACTTTTTATTTATTTAAATATTATTTATATATTTTATATTTATAAAAAATTAAAAAAATAAAATATAAATGGGGGGCATGTCACGTGGCAGGCGGTGCGCAACCTGAAGGCGGAGAAGAACATCCTGTGCAACGGCCACCCGTTCCTGGTGCACCTGCACTACTCCTTCCAGACGCCGGAGAAGCTCTACCTCGTCATGGACTACATCGGCGGCGGCGACCTCTTCTTCCACCTCCGGCAGAGGGGCCGGTAACGCGCGCGCTCCCCCACGACGTCACCGCCTCCTGGCGTTTGCTGACTCTGCCGTTGCTATGGCCGTGGCCGCGGTGGTGGTGGTGGTGGCGTGGGGCCAGATTTTCGGAGAAGGAGGGAGCGTTCTTTGCGGCGGAGGTGGTGCTGGCCCTCGAGTATCTGCACTCGTACGGGATCGTGTATCGGGTAATTTTTACTGCCAATCACCCCCCCCCCCGGGCCAATCACCCCCGATGCATGGACCTGATGGACCGATGCGCGCGAACCCCGTCTCACGCAGGACTTGAAGCCCGAGAACGTGCTCTTCGACAAGGACGGCCACGTGTGCCTCACCGATTTTGGCATCAGCAAGGAGATTGGCGAAGACAAGACCAAGGTAAACCGATCACACATATTCACCACCGATGCGTGTTTGTATTTGATGTGGTGTACTTCTTCTCTCCCCTCGCGATGGTGGTGGTGGTGGAGGCGCGAGTACTTATCTCCTCCTCCTCCTCCTCTTCTTGTCGTTTGCTGCAACAGACGTTGTGCGGGACGCCGTCGTATTTGGCGCCCGAGATATTGCGTGGGGAGGCCTACGGCGAGTCGGTGGACTGGTGGAGCCTGGGCGTGCTCGTCAACGAGATGGTCACCGGACGAAACCCCTTCCGCTCCAAGGTACCGCCCCCCCCCCAATGTCCACACAAATGGTCGTGCCTTTGTTGGGTGAGCGGCGGCGATGGGAGTGTTCGCTTACCCCCCCCCCCGATGTTTACCTTCTCTCTCTCTCTCTCTCTTTCCTTCGCTCAGAACATGCACCAGACGATGCAGTGGATCATGCACAAGCAGCTCTCCTTCCCCGACGGAATCGATGGCAAGACGATCGACTTCATCACCAAGCTGCTCAACCGGGACGCGCGCCAGCGCCTCGGCTGTGGCCTCACCGGTACTCCCCTGCTCACCACCGCCACCGCCACCACCGGCGGCGGCATGTGATGACTCTGCACGTGATGATGACGATGACGATGGATGACGTGGCAGGTGCGAGGGAGGTGAAGCTGCATCCGTTCCTGAAGCACATCGACTGGGCCGACCTGGCGGTGAAGAAGGCCAAGTCGCCGCTCAAGATCAACCTCGCCACGGACACCGACACGGCCTACTTCTCGTCCGAGTTCACGCGGATGCCCCTCTCCGACGAGGCCCCCTCCCGGCCCCGCAAGACGTCGCCCGCCTCGGCGGCCTCGGCGCCCAGCGTCGACAAACAGTTCGTGGACTGGGACCACGCCGCGCCCACCTCCGACCTCCTCTAGCGACACCCCCCCCCCCACACGATCACACACCAGACCCGTTCCTCGCGATCACGACATCCGTCTGCCACTTTCCTCCCCCCTCCCCCCTGTTTATTTATTGAGGCTGATGATGATCATGCATCGCGTCTGTACACAACGACCTGTGCGCTGCATCTCCCGTGTTGCGGTTGGTCGGTCCTGTCCGACGAACGGGCCAATCCCGAAATGGCCAACCACTAATTGGTGTCGGTCATTCTCCAAAACACAACACCGGGGGCAGTTACGACCACCGCATCCCCCCCCCCTCGTAAGCAGCAGCAGCGGAGCCGAGACAGAGAGCATCATGTCGGACACGGAGCACCACGAAGAGGAGCACCTCGAGCGCAAGGAGGAGAAGGAAGAGGTCAAGGAGGAGAAGGAGGAGGAAAAGGAACAGAAGGAAGAGGAGGAGAAGGAGGAGGAGGAGGAGAAGGAAAAGAAGGCCAAGGAGGAGGAGGGGACGGAGGGGGAACTGCCGTACCGCTATGAGATGCCTCAGTGGCAGTGGTCGCACCACTGGCAAAGACGCGAGCGGAGGCTCTTCCTCGAGCTGTGCGCCCGCGCCCTCGACCGCTGTGAGGACGACAACGGCACCCTCCGTCCCCGCGTACGCCACCCGCGTTACCCTTTTTGTGTGCCATTATTATTGCTTTTTTTAAATACGTATTTATTCTATTTTTATCTTGTAAATCAAAAACAAATAAATAATGCATGTAACGTGGAAATAGGAGGAGGACGTGAAGCGGCTGGAGCGCGGCTGGAGGTTCATCGTGGAGAACCTGGACCAGCACGCCGAGATCGAGGAGCAGCTGTTCTTCCCCGCCCTGCGTAAGGTGGTCACGGACGACGAGGGCC
This sequence comes from Acanthamoeba sp. SK_2022b, assembly GCA_027943245.1. NCBI lineage: Eukaryota > Discosea > Longamoebia > Acanthamoebidae > Acanthamoeba > Acanthamoeba sp. SK_2022b. The sequence goes on along the minus strand of JANDJZ010000502.1, from coordinate 22,789 downwards.
AGGCCCTCATCGACCATCTCCTCTCCGACCACAAGGACCTCGGTGTGTTACCCACCTCCCATCCGCCGCCAAACCAAAGAGAACACGACCGGAAAACGACGACACGGCGCCAACTAACGCACACGCTCTCTCGTTCGTCGACTGGGTGCAGAGAGCAAGCTGCACGGCATCAAGAAGGAGAAGCTCGACCCGCTCGAAGGCGAGGGCCGCACCAAGGAGGGCCTCCAGGCGTTCACCGACGCCGGTGCGTGCTGCTTTCTTTGTCGTGCACGCGCGCCAAACGTTGCTGCCACTTCGCTCACTCTACGCGACTGTTGTGGGGGGGGGGCGTGCTCTTAGTGGCCGAGCTGTTGGGCGAGTACGGGGAGCACATCAACGAGGAGGAGGAGAAGGTGGTGCCGTTCGTGCGGCGGTTCATGTCGGAGGAGGCCCAGAAGGAGACCGGGCTCGAGATCAAGAACCACCACAAGAAGCTGCCGTCGGGCAAGTACGGGCTCCTCATGTTCAGGGACTGCATCGCCGAGTTGCCCGGGCAGGAGCTCGACCTCTACAACGCCACCTTCCCCTGGGTCCTCCGCAAGGTACACTGCCCGCCACCACCCATCACTACAGCCATCGACAGCCTTTGACCTTTCCAGTGACCCCCCCCCCCGCTACACGTTCGTGCACCACCCCGCCTCAGGTGGTCATGCCCATGTTTGCGGCCACGGACGGGCTCTACAAGGAGTACAAGGCCATCTTCTACGCGCCCTGGCCGTGAAAGACTCTACGAGGAGCGCTCAACAACACGCGAGACGTTAACAAGAGAGAGCAAATAAATAAATAAATAGCAAATAAATAAAAAAATAGCAAATAAACAAAAACATGTTGTTTCCATTTCAGATCTCGTTTCGTGGTTCAGTCAGTGGGTGAGAGGAAGGGAGGGAGAGAGAGGGCGACGATCAGCCGACGAAGGCGGTGTCGACCTTGGTGGCGACGAGGGTGGCCGATTGGGAGCCCGCGGAGAAGCCCGTGCCGGGGCTCTTGAGTTGGATGACGTCCTTCTCCCGCACTCGCTTCCCGTTGATGGGGTCCTTCATCTCGGGCACCACGAACTTTTCGTAGCACCCGTGGCACATCACCTTCCCGCTCGTCCGCAGCACCGTCAGCTTCAACCTGCCCCCCCCCCAACATGTCCACGTCAGCACTCGCTCCCCGCGCGCCACACGTTGTTAAGGTGGCTGCCTACCGGTTGGAGAGGATGGTGAAGCACACGGGGCACATCCACCGGCCGACCTTCTCGGCGTCGCGCGCGTTGACGTTCTGCACGGGCGTGAACTCGATCGGGAGGAGGTCCTTGAGGCGCACGGGCTGGTCGCTCATCGGGTCGTGGGTCTTGGACGACGGCTTGGGCAGCACGCTCTCCTCCGCCGTCGGGGCCTTGCTCGGCACCCAGTAGGCCCGCAGGTTCTTGGCGTGCTCCTTGACCCTCGCCTTGAGCTCCTCCTCCTCCGTGAGCTCCGTGTTCCGCTTCCTCTCTGCCCCCCCCCCCACGCACGCACGCGCCGTCCAATCAGCGGCCGTGTCGCCATGTGTCGCTTGCTGTGTGCGTGCGTGTGTGCGTGCGTGCGTGCGTGTGTGCGTGCGTGTGTGCGTGTGTGCGTGCGTGAGTGGTCGATCGCGCGCGCGCGCGTCGTGTGCGGGAGGGGTACCCTTTTCGGGGAGGGGCAGCGCGACGGCGTTTTCGCTCTTCATGAACTTCTCGACCTCGGCCAGCTTGGCCTCCTCCTCCTTCTTCTGTGCATCGCTCTGTTCGTGGTGGTGGGTGGGTGGGTGGTTATGGTCGATGTCGTCGTTTGGCAAAGTGAGGGGGGAGGAGAGACGAACAAGGAGACGCTTCTGCTGTTCCTCCCAGAGCTTTGTCTTTCGGTCGATCTCCTTTTTCTGCTGAAGGAAGTTCTCGTAGATGGCCTCCTTCGAGTAGACGTATCCCTCAGGCCTGAAGATGATGAACAGGTCAGGCACCAATTTAAAACAATTTTTTTCGAAAAAAAAAACACAATAAATAGAAAAGGGAGCATGTTGTTGGGGGGGGGGTACGTGACGACAGGTTGCACGGCGGTTGCGAGTGTAAGATTGCACCAGTCGAAATTGGGAAGCGAATCACGGCCCACGCGCTGTTTTTGCGTGCCGTATTTCAGCTTCTGCCGTTCGGCGTACGTAAAGTACGAACTGGCTGTGTTGTTCTTTGCATGCCGCGACATTGTGTTCCCTCCACTGACCAGAAATGTTTATTTTATCTTGATTTTTTTTTTTTTTTGAATCTTTACACGCCAGCTCTTCCAGCAACAAGGAAAAGGCACGGAAAAGGGTGGATGGCTCCATGCAATGGGACACCAAGGCCAAGTCTTGTTCTTGCTTGATGTGGGACAGCCACGTGAGAGCCAGGGTGTGTGAAGATAAACTCTTTGCAAGGTATATAAACAGAGATCAAACACTGATGAAGCTTCGGAAGGTCTCAAAGGCGAGGAACGTCGCTGCGTTGACGGGAAACGCTCGCACCACACACTGCACAGAGGGGGGGGGGGCGTGAGCCGGCCACACTTGTGAGTTAGAAGAAGAGGCGGCGGTGGGATCCGTACGGCGGAGAAGCCTCGCCAGAAGCCGCGGGAGCCTTCCGTGGCGTGGATCTGTCGCACGCAGTCCCACACGCCGCGGTATCGCCGCTGCGTGGGATCGGGGTGATCCGTTTGAATGCGTGACTTGATCTGATTCGTGCGGCGCCATCGAAAAACAAACCCAAGACCTGGCGAGTGAGCCACTCTGCAGAGCCGAGTTGGAGATGGAGGAGGAGGAGGAGAAGCGCACGAGGTCCATGGGGTAGCAGGAGAACCAGAAGACGACCCCCGCCGTGCCGCCGGCTGCGATCACGCTGCCGGCCGACAGCTCCTGGCTCCCGGTCCGCCTGGCACGCGCGTTCAAACGGAGTGAGGCGCGGGTGGTTGGGAAGAAGAAGAAGAAGATGATGATGATGAAAGCCACAAAGAACAGAGAAGGCACCGGGAGAAGAAGCGCCGCAGCCATTCATACGCCGTGAAGTAGACAGCCGATCCCGGCACGTTTCTAGAACCCCCCGAGCAAGCATGAGCCAACACACACACGCGCGCGCGCGCGCGCGCAGTGTCACTCCGAGTGTGGTGGGGGAAGAGCGCACCGGCAGAGCGTTGCGCCCAGCCCTTGGAAGATCCCGCGCAGCCCACGTTCGGCCACGATCCTTTTGGCGCAGTCCCACGACGACTTGTACACCACTGCACCCGGCCGAGACACAAACCGTCAAGCACTGTGGTGTCAGGGAATGGCCCAATATGGGGGGGGGCTGGTTGGGATTGGCGATACGGACCACCCTGGGAGGGGAGGTCGCGGACAGGCGTGGTGGCCAGGTGGTGGGGGTGCTGAGCCTGCAGGCGACACTTGATGAGATCCACGGGCCCTTCCACGAACGAGCACAGGCCTCCGGTGAGGAAGCCCGCCATCATCAGCCTGCCGGCGACGAGTCAGAACACATGACCGTGGATGTAAAAGTGAGAGGGAAGCTCGATGGTCACTACATCGCAGCTGTACCGGAGGATGGTGGGTTTGTTTTCCACATCAAACAACGCCTTGGCCTGCGCGGCGAAAGCACGCATGTAATGAGAGAGAGAGAGAGAAACAGCAAGAGGTTGACAAGGTTTGAGAGAATAAGGATGAGAGAGGAACAGCTGATGTCACTGCTGGATGAGATGAAAGAGGAGCTCAACGCACCTGCCCATAGGACAGGAATAAGGTGGCCGAGTAGAATGCACAACCGGTGATGGGCGATGCGGCTCCCTTGTACAGCCCAAACACCTGACCGATACACGAGTTTGCACCCACGCCATCACAACACGGTTGGTGGTCGCCTCAAGGCCATAGTCGTGAGGAAGAACGTGCACCCCCTCCTTGGTGAGAGTCTTCCAGAAGCAGTCCCAGAGGCCACTGAATGCCCGCTCTCCTCCCTGCGTCTGCAAGCGGACTGCACGAACCGACGATGAGAAACGCGCTATCCCGGTGCGAGGTGGCCGGTAGTTCGACCTTTTATGGTGTCAAGAGGATGCCCAACAACGACTTGGGCCAGCCCTCGGACCGAACCCGCTGCAGGAAGAGATTTGAAAAAATCACACCTCCACTTCTATTCACACAAGTGACGGTACCAGCGATGTCTTTGAGTGCTTCGGTACTGCGTTCGCGCCAGGCCGACATGTTGGTGCAAGTCTCCGTTGGCCACAAGTCCGGCAAAACAAGACAAGCCAGCAGGTAAAACCGTACCACTGGAGAAAAGGTTAGGTCGACGACGGCAGGATTTGAACCTGCGCGGGGAGACCCCAGTAGATTTCTAGTCTACCGCCTTAACCACTCGGCCACGTCGTCTTGTACATTAATCTGCCCTGAGTAATAGATGCCTAGCGAGGGTCCCACCAAAGGTTGAACCTTGGGAGCGACGTCACGTCCACCACGTGTAGAGTGATTATGGTTTATTGCACCTGTTTGTGCGTAAGGCGGAAGGTATTACACCTCCAAGAGCTCCACGTCGAAGACAAGGGTCGCGCTGGGTGGAATCCTGTTGTGATGTGCCGAGGCCACAGTCAATACACGACATACCACGATGAGGTGGGCAAGCGTGCGAGTGGAGGCGAGTGGCGTACACTGGCTCAATGCCGCTCTCTCCGTAGGCCCATTCCGGCGAGATGACAAAGAGAGACCGCTCGCCCACGCTCATCGTCAGCACTCCCTCGTCCCAACCTACAAACAAGACAACGTTACACGGGAAGAAGGTAACACTCACTAGAGTACGAGAGAGCGTTGGGCGTACCCTTGATGACGTTCTTCTTGCCGATCACAAACACGAACGGCCTGCCCTTGTCGCGCGAGCTATCGAATTGCTTGTCGTTGAGCAGCTGCTCCGCGCAGAGGGATGGGAGGGGAGGGCAATGGTTACTCAAGGCCTCGTGTGACTCCGGTCACCACGAAGAAGTGAAGATCACACAGCGACGTACAGTGCCCGTGTAGTGGACCTTGACCGTGTTGCCGCGCTTCGGGAAGCGTTCGTTGTTGCCTTCAGTCAGAACCTTCTTCGCAAAGCCCTGCATTTAGGATCGGGGAGGATCTTGTCAAAAAATCTACACTACACTACAGTTTGGGACATGAATGAACGAATGTTCTGTTGAAGTTCGAGAAGGGGGACAGGTTGGGGGAGCTTACATTGCGGTGTGCCTCTGGGATGAGCTTGCAAACGGCCTTGTGGGTCTTCCAGTGCTGCTTTTGATGATCGGCGCCACAGTACCACACGGTCTGACAGGCAGCACACCTCTTCAGCTCCTTCTCCCTGCTGCTCACGTCGCAGACAGCGCAAGTCGCGTGCTGGGCCAGCTGTTGCATCAAATGCTCCATCGTGCGTGAATCGATAGTGATTCGATAAAAGAAAAAAAAAGATAATTGATTAAAAGACAACTTTTTATTCACACAAAACAAGACACACAAAGCGGGAGAGAACGTGGCCGCTCAGTCGTGGTCCTCCATGTCGCTCATGTTGCGGTAGGAGTTGATCAGGTAGCCGCAAATGAAGACCACGACAGCCAGCGAGAGCACGGAGTAGGTGATGAGGATGGTCTGGCTCCGCTTACGCTCCCTCCGCAGCACCTCCTCCCGCGCAAAGACAAAGTCCACCATCGTGCGCCCGTCCTCCTGCTCCACCTCCTGCGCTCCGTTGACGGAGGCACTGCCCCTCCGAGCCACGTCGGCGGCGTCCACTTCATCGGTCCCATAGTTGTCCTCGTCCACGACGCCTGCACGTCGCCCGTGTCACTAGGCAGAGCGCACGCGCATAACAAGACTACTGGGGAGGAGTTGCGCGAACCAGACTTGCCGGTCACGTCGGTGAGCTCGAACTCGGCCTTGGCCGACGGGCGCGGCTTGACCTGACCGCTCAGGGACCACTCGCCGTAGCTGATGATGACTGTGCCGAGCACCACCAGAATCGCGAACGCCCACCTGAGTGTGCGAGTTGCGCGTCAGGCCTCGTGAAGGCGTGCGGCGGGCCACTGAGATCGAGAGAGACACGAACCAGACGACGTTGTCGACCTCCACGATGTGCTTGCCCAGCTCCTTGAACCCAAAGCCCATCGTGGGCACCGACGCGAGCATCAAGAACCGACCGAGCCACCGGTGCGGCGGGTGAAAGCGACCGGGGCCCTGGAGTGCGAGCACGCACACACCACATGTGAGCGGTGGGGGAGAGAAGTGCTGCTTGTGAAGCTGTTGGGGGGGGGGTCGGGGTTTACTCGCAGGCGAAGGAAATCGCGATGGGCCTCGACGCCGATGATGGGCTGCGCGACGGCGCACAGCAGGAGGGCCACTCCCATGATCTGATGCAGGCCGCCCAAATGATCTCCTGCACCGACAGACAGGTCGACAGACGAATGGAACGGGCACGTGAGTCGGGAAGGGAAGAGAAGGCGCCGTGGGCGCGCCGAGCGCGAGTGCGGTATACCGGGAAACTTGTTCCACGAGAGGTGGGTGATGATGAGCAGGCCGGAGCCGAGTGCGAGAAAGAAGCCCACGGTCTGGAACGTTGCGTGCCATTCGAACCATCGAGGCGCAAACACTGCCGGTGCGACCACAAGTCGTGGGTTAGCGTGACGTAACGTATATGGCACTACATGCGCGAGGACGGCGTACGGTCATGGGGCGGCTTCTTGTAGTAGCGACCGATCACAGAGCCGATGTTGAGGAGAAAGCCCCACGCCACAATCATGCCCAGCTGCAACACGGCGTTATGTAAAAATAATTCATGATTTAAAAAATCGGACATAAAAAATAGTAAAAAAGAATTAAAAAGAGCGAAGAAGGCCTTGGCTTGGGCCAGGGCAGGTGTACCCCGTGAAGGAGCACGACTATGTCCTTCGTGATCCAGGCCCCCTCTTCGTGTTCTTCGCCGCCATGTCGCACCGACATTATGTGGTGCTCCCCTGCCAAAGCGCTTGTGTCCATCCTGCGTGGGCACGTGTTTAGGTTTGAAGATTAATCTTCTGTGAGCGGACACACCAAGGTCCCCACTTGTTGAGCGTTTCGAGCAGGTACCTCTTGATCCAACAAGTTTTGCCCTTCTATGTGCCGTGACAAGATGAAGTTGTCGATTAAAAAGACCAAACAGTCTTGTCTTTTTGTTTGGGTCGTGGAATTCTCCTCCGTTACGCCACTTGCCCTGGCGCCAACATCCAATTGGAACATCGGGAGCTGCAAAGGCTCCGAAGCTTAGATCGCCGCCCAATCCCGTATCAAAACTGGACGATGAGGCGCTTCCACTCTTCCACAACCTTGTCCAGGTCCGCGCGAGAGAGAGGTTCGGGCTGTTGCTGCACGATGGGCGTGCGTTGGCCATTGCGGTACCACCGCTCGGTGGCCTCCTCGACGAACTTGGTCACGGCGTCGCGATACTCCTCCGGGTGCATTCGGAAGTGGGCCACGTGCGGGCTGTCCTCCCAGCGCCTCTGCGCCGGCCCATCGCCGCGAAGGCGTTGGATGGATCAGACAATGCGCCCTGGAATGCACGGAAGCGCGTGAACAAGGAGAGGGGGGCAGCAGTACCGCGGTGGTGGGAATGCCGAGATCGCTGGTGGCACGGATGGCGCGCTCGATGTCAGTGTAGGGAATCAGCTCGTCGCCCTTGCTGTACAGGAACAACTGCGGACACTTGGGCTGCGCGCGAAATACATCTGAGCCCACGATGCACGGTTCGAGAGAGAGAGAGAGAGAGATCGCTGAACGAGTACCTGGAAGCGCACGTAGGAGTCGAGAAGGGAACTGACGTTGTTTCTGAAGTAAGGAGGGGCGAGCACGACGGTAAAGATCGCTTTCACGATGGGCGAGACGAGCCAGTGGTCGTAGGCGGGTCTGCCGTTGTTGGTGATGCCCATCGCGCCCAGGAGCGCGCCGCCGAATCCTGCGAGCGAAGGGGGGGGGGGCACACGCGTCAGTCGTACCGATCGCGATCAGTATGGAGCGCGTGCGCTACCCTTGGTGAAGATCTCGATCGAGAGATGCGAAGGGGTGGAATCGAACAAACAACCCGCGACGTCATGCAGCACACGTTCGTACTGCTCTCCATCCAGCATTGTACGTGGCGGAAGGTTGGTGAGTTGTTTCCGCGCGCCGAGTGGTTCAGGCAAGTAAGAGTCGGCGTGTTGGCGTGTTACCTGGCTGGATTGAGCCACCTGCTGAAGTATGTTGGCGTAGAAGTAGAGGCCGTTGTTGCTGAACACGTGAAAAAGGAGGGGCCGCTTCTCTAGCTTGCCATCTTTTGTCTGTTCGCTGAGTTCCATCGCATACTCGAGCAGCTGGGTGGCGTGCTTCTTTCCGAACTGCGGAAACAATCTGAGACGCAAACACGACCACGCCATCAGCGACGATCATTTGCTGCAAGCATCCAACTCTGCGATGGGTGCAGTGCCGCGTACATCGAGGTGGTCGGAGAGATGAAGGAGAGCGTGTCATAGCCCTGACTGCTGTACCAGCTCGAATACTTACCCAGGTGTCGCTCGTTCGCGCCCAACCAGCCGAGCGTCAGCACCAGCGGGCGTGCCTTGGGGCCCACCTTCTCTGCACACATCCGCCACCAATTACACTGTTGTCGTGTGGCTAATTATTTATTTATTTATTTATTATTTCTTGCACGCTGCGAAAGCGATACGTACCAGGATTAGCGGGGAGGAAGGAGAAGCCATCGCGCTGCCATGCCGCGTTGGTTGCCAACGACGAAGCGCGGCGCAGTAGAAGACCTGAAAGCGGCTGTACACCTGCAAAGTGCACGCACAGCCTCTTCGCGCCGCTCCGCATGTTGCAAACTGGCCTAGAAAAAAGAAATTCAATTTTATAAATGGACACCCAAACGCCGGGAGAAAAAGAGGAGCGTCCTTTTTCTTTCTTTGCTCGATCCTTGCGTAATCAAAATGGTACGTTGAATCGCGTCTGCCCAGCCATGTTCTCAGTGGTGCGGCGCTTCAACTCAACGCTCGAAACTTGTAGTCCTACAGATCTCGTTCTCCTTCCCCTCGTCGATCCCGCTACTCGCCCGAACGCGACCGCGGTTATGACCGTGACAGAGGCTATGATCGTGGCTACGACAGAGGATATGACCGCTCGCCTCCCAGGAGAGGGTACAACCCCACCCCCCAAAACAATTGAGGCCCTACTTCGTCCGGCCTAACCGTAGAATGCTCCTAGACCGGCACACGTGAGCGAGAGGGAGCTGCGCGATTCCACTACGCTATTCGTTGGCAATCTGCCCTACAATTTCCGCGAGAGAGACCTTGCGGACTACTTTGGCAAATGCGGCCGGCTGAGAGGCGTAACGATTGGCATGAACAGAAGGACGGGACAAAGCAAGGGCTACGCCTTCGTTGAGTATGAGAGCAGGAGAGACGCCGAGGATGCCTACGACAGGTGTGTTGCAAAGCTGGTGGCCAGTAATCAGCTCGTCAAGGATTTCTTACCCCTCCCCGAATTTGCTATCCTGCAGGTTTAACGGCTATAGCATGGAAGGTCGCCGTCTTCGTCTTGATTGGGACGTTGGTCTGGGCAAGAAGCAGTCCTTCTTCGGCTATCCGCCTCGCCGCTCGCCGCCCAGGAGCCGTTCTCCTCCCCGAAGCAGCAGGCGCTCACCGAGGCGCACGCCGCCCAGGTCTCCCCGCCGCTCGCCCTCACCCGATAGAGGTACTGCACCTTATAGCTTTATCGCCCTTGTGGAGTCGCATGCGCAGTTCTGACCTTCTGCGTTCATCTGCCTTTAGCCCGCCGCTCGCCTTCTCCCGCAAGGCGATCCCCCGCTCGTTCTCCGGCTCGTTCGCCTGCGCGCTCGCCCGCTCGCTCCCCTGGTAGGGCTCATTCTTTTACGGTTATGCTCAACTGCGTCGGTGGTTGACTTTGGTCTGTTTGGTGTGTCAGAGAAACGCAGTCCCCCGCGCCGATCGCCTTCTCCTCGCCGCTCCCCGAGCCCTGGCGGTACGCTGTTCGCCATGGACGCGTGGGGTACTAGGGCTCGGCGTATACTGATCTTGTTCACACACTCGCAGAGAACAAGCGCTCCAGAAGCCCTTCGCGCTCTCCTTCGCCGGGCGCCGACAAGAGGCGCAGGCTCGACGATGAGGTCTAGACGAGCATCGTTTACGAATCGAGGAATCATCACCCGCCGCCGGTGGAATAAAGTAGATGTTGATGAAGAAGCCGCGCTGTTGAGGAGCGGAGGCGCGAGACAGACCGCCCAACTGGTTTGTTACTACTCTCTCTCTCTCTCTCTTCCGCTCTCTTTGCTCGCGCTCTTTTCGCTTCTTTTTCTCCCGCGCTTGTGGTGTTCACTTCCCTGCTCCGCTCAATTCACCCTTCGTACGCAAAGGGATATGGTGGATGTGACCTCCGGTCTGTAGAAGAGGAAGTGGATGGAAGATCCAACACAACACACGAGGAAGAGGAGGAGGAGGAGAGGAGGATGGTGTCGCCAGCAGCTCGGTTGGGTGAGGGGAAGGAACACTTGAGCGGGTGCAGGTCTCTAGGCGCCTGTGGACACTGCCACGAGCTCTTGCACCAGACCAGACCAGACCAGACCAGAGCGCTTACCGGTACGCCCCCCTTCTCCTGCCCGGCGACGGCGCATGCCAATAAACCTGTGCCATTTCAGAAACATTTTGGAAAGCTATTTGAAATTTATGACCACCGCGCGGTAAACGGAGGAAAAGTCGAGAATCGGCAAGGAACCGCCTTGGCGCCAAACGCACAACGGACGAAAAGGCGGGAAAAAGTCAGGATAAAAAAGCTTCCAGAAGATCGAGCAAACCCCGTCTCTCTTTACAACACACGCGGACGAAGCTTTCCCTTCCCTTCACCACTACACACATCTATCATGCAGGGTCAGGTTCCTACTTTCAAGCTCATCCTTGTCGGCGATGGTGGCGTTGGTAAGACCACCTTCGTGAAGCGCCACCTTACGGGCGAGTTCGAGAAGAAGTATGTCGGTACGTGCCAATCTCACCCTGATGGATCTCAATTCATCCTGCTGGTCAAAAGATGCATCTTGGCACTCCATCTATTTCCCTATAGATCTAATCTCTTTTTGTTCTACAGCCACTCTTGGCGTTGAGGTCCACCCTCTTTCCTTCCACACCAACTTCGGCCCCATCTGCTTCAACGTGTGGGATACCGCTGGTCAGGAGAAGTTCGGAGGTCTCCGTGATGGCTACTAGTACGTTCAGCCTCCCCAGATGAATCACGAATCCATCACGATATCTCAATCTGACTTCTCCGTCTCTCAGCATCCAGGGCCAGTGCGCTATCATTATGTTCGACGTTACGTCGCGCATCACCTACAAGAACGTGCCCAACTGGCACAGGGATCTTGTGCGAGTCTGCGAGAACATCCCGATTGTCCTCGTCGGAAACAAGGTTGACGTGAAGGACAGGAAGGTCAAGGCCAAGGCCATCACTTTCCACCGCAAGAAGAACCTGCAGTACTACGACATCTCCGCCAAGTCCAACTACAACTTCGAGAAGCCTTTCCTCTTCCTTGCTCGCAAGCTCACCAAGTACATTCCCCCTTCAATTGAGATGAAGATGCATCTCTATTTTGCCGATTCTGATCCATCCATCTCTTTCATTTCATTTCATCAAACAGCAAGCCCGACCTTGCCCTTGTTGAGTCGCCCGCCCTTGCGCCCCCCGAGGTTGCCCTCGACATGAACCAGATCAAGCAGTACGAGCAGGAGCTGTCTCTGGCTGCCCAGACCCCTCTCCCCGATGAGGATGAGGACCTGTAAGGTGATTTAAGTGTCGCCTTTGCCGCAAACCCCATGACTCCTTATAAATACCCTCCTCTCCGAGCTTCATCGTGATCGCTCTACCGAATAAACAACCACAACTTCGCAACCACTCATCATCCACTGTGTTGTGTCCGCCCATCTGATCTTTGCGGCGCAACAACCAAAGGAAAGGTTACGCCCACAACAACTCGGTCCGACTGCCCACCGCGAGAGTGCTGAGCCAATGAACTGCGGAGGTGGGTGGTAGCGAGCGGTACTGCGAACGTAGAATCGCGGTGGCTAGCAGCTGCCCCCCTTCAGCAAAAAGAGGGACACGAAAAGGCTTTTTGTTCTGCCACGAGCATAAAAGAGAAAAAAAATACAACAACGAACCACAAACACCAAACACACGCACCCACAGATGGAAGCTCCTACCAACAAGCCCGTGACTGCCACCCTCGACTTTGGCAGCGAGTTCGTCTTGGCGACCGCCGAAGAACACGAGGATATCTACGAAGGTACTTCTCGTCAAGCTACATTTTGGTGCCGGCAGGTGGAATGGCCTCCTGACAGGCCTGTGCCCGTGCAGATGAGGTGGAGGACGGGATAGCGGCTTGCGCCCAGGCGCAGGCAAAACTGTGGGCCGAGGCAGCCAAGGAGGCCAAGGGGGAGGGCAACACACTGGCGGTAGATCCCGGCTTCCTACGCGAGCTTCAACGCATGGGCCAGGACTCTCACGCCGCTCGCTCTCGAGGTGCGCGCTCTACCACTTCATGGCCTCTCTCTCTCTCTCTCTCTCGCTCGAGTTGAATTGACAACCCATGCCGCGCACAGAGCGTAACGACAATCACAGCGACGCGATGGCATCGCACCTGGGCGTGTTCAACTCCACGCGACGGCTGCAGCCGCGCTACCAGGGCGCCAAGGCCAAGCAGTTCGACTCGCTCTGCTACAACCGCGCCACTGCGGAGATGAACGTGCGCAAGGGTATGTGCGCACCGCGAGTCGCCTTCAACCGTGCGGGTCGTGATGCTGACATGGCGTGTCTTGTTGGCTCCAATCGACGGTCACAGAGAAACAGGCGAAGCTCGAGGAGATCGCTCGGCAGAACAAGGAAGAGGAGGCCGAGAAGACAGAGGTGGAGGAGCCGCAAGAGCAACAGAAGCCCTTTGCCGATGGCGTGAGCATTCTGGACGAAGTGCAAGCAATTGTCATCGACAACTGCTCCTACTTCATGAAGGCCGGCTTTGCAGGTGAGCTCGCCCGCGCGTGTACACGTAGCACATCGCCCTCGCTCACCCTTACGGGGGCTGTCTGTGGTGGCCACCAGGCGACGACGCGCCTCGGGCCGTGTTCCCGACGACGGTGGGCCGCCCGCGCCATTCGGGCGTGATGGTGGGCATGGGCCAGAAGGACTCGTACGTGGGCGATGAGGCCCAGAGCAAGCGAGGCATCCTCACCCTCAAGTACCCCATCGAACGCGGCATCGTCACCAACTGGGACGACATGGAGAAGGTCTGGCACCACACCTTCTACAACGAGCTCCGCGCGGCCCCCGAAGAGCACCCAGTGATCCTCACAGGTTTGCCTGCGTCTGCCGAAAAACGTAGCATGTAGAGCCTTGGTGTTGACCTCTACTGCGCTACTACTACTACTACCGCTACTTCCAATACATAGAGGGCCCGCTCAACCCCAAGGCGAACCGTGAAAAGATGATGCAGATCATGTTTGAAACCTTCAACACGCCCGCTGTCTACATCGTCCCTCAAGCCGTGACCGCCCTGTATGCCTCTGGCCGCACCACGGGCCTGGTGCTGGACTGCGGCGACGGCGTCACGCACGCGGTGCCCATATACGAGGGCACGCCCATGTGGCACAGTACGGCCCACCCACGCCCCAGGCCTACCGACGCCTCTTGCGTTGATTTGAATTAACACAAGACAACCTTGTCCCCTCCTCTTCGGTCTTCAGGCGTGCTGCGGCTGGACATTGCCGGGCGCGACCTCACGGACTACCTCATGAAGATCCTCACCGAGCGCGGCTACTCGTTCACCACCACCGCCGAGCGCGAGATCGTGCGCGACATCAAGGAGAAGCTGTGCTACGTCGCCCTCGACTTTGAGCAGGAGATGCACAACGCCGCCTCGTCCTCGGCCCTCGAGAAGTCGTACGAGCTTCCCGACGGCCAAGTCATCACGCTGGGCAACGAGAGGTAACCCACCACATTGCCTTCACTCAGCCCACTCTATCAACTCTCTCGGAGAAGCAACACAGTAGCTCACCTTACCTTGCGCGACCACCAGGTTCCGTTGCCCAGAGGCTCTGTTTACGCCTTCCTTCCTGGGCCTCGAGTCCGCAGGCGTGCACGAAATGGTGTACAACGCCATCATGAAGAACAACGTGGACGTGCGCAAGGACTTCTACGGCAACATCATCATCAGCGGAGGTTCTAGCATGTTCCCAGGCATGGCCGACCGTCTACAGAGGGAGCTGACCGCTCTCGCTCCCTCCAGCATGGTTCGACGCTTGCCCCGCCTTCTCTCTCTGTTGCGTTGCGTTGCGTTGCGTTGTGGTGTGGTGTGGTGTGGTGTGGTGTGCTGTGCTGGTTGTTGCAAGAATGTTCGTATGGACTCACCGGGCTTTATGTGTGGTGATGCGGACGATGCAGCGCGTTAGGGTGGTGGCCCCGCCTGAACGCAAGTACAGCTCGTGGATTGGTGGCTCCATCCTGGGCTCGCTCTCCACCTTCCAGCAGATGTGGGTCTCGAAGGAGGAATACGACGAATCAGGTTCGCTTGCTACACGGCAACAACCCTGGGAGAGCTAGCTCCGACAAACGTCTTCTTTGCTGATTGGCTCTGCTCGCCTTGGTGGTGGCTTTCTTCACAGGTCCCTCCATCGTGCATCGCAAGTGCTTCGGCTCCCCGGTCGTGGAGGAGGTCACCCCCTTCAAGTCGGCCGACTACTCGTCCGTCTTCACGCCCAAGGAAGAGAGGGAGGCCCAGCAGCAGCAGCAGCAAGCGGAGAAGGTGGTGCCCGAGGTGCGCAAGGAGATCCCGCACCGCGTATCCGACGCCAACGTCGTCAAGCTGGGACTCGGCAACCTGGGCCGCCCCGTCGACGAGGTCATGACGGGCGACCCCACCTACTGCCAAGGTACCTCTCTTGTCTACATCACTGCTCGCGCTCGAGACGCCTAACACGTGGGCGCGCGTCGGTTCAACAAGGCTGCGAGGCCATACTGAACGCCGGGAGCGCGCTGACGCGACGACTCGACGCCACGGACGAGGCCGAGTGGCAGTGCGAGTTCTGCGGCCACACGCAGACGGTGCACGTGGACGAGGGCGAGGTGCCCACCAGCCACCAGTACGAGCACGTGCTCGAGATTCCCGAGGGCAAGACCGACGACAACAAGCCGCTCGTCGTCTTCTGCATAGACATCTCCGGTATCTCCCTCTCCTCCTCCTCCTCCTCCTCTCTCTCGAGTTCGGAGCTTGATCTCGCCGACGCTGACCTCGCACCAGGATCGATGTGCGTGACGACCGAGGTGAACGGCCGCATCGACCTCTACGAAGGGCTGCGCCGGCCGGAAGACGCGGCGAGCGACGACGCCGTGGCCCGGTCCCTCGTCGAGCAGGGCGCCTCCCAGTGGCTCCCCAACCAACGCAACCGGTACGGCACCAGCTGCTTGCCTCGCTGCGTGGTTGCCCTTCTGCCCACTTGGTTGTCCCATAAGGCTGACATTCCAGTCATACCGGCGTGGCTTGATCGGCGCGCAGGCAGGTGACGTACATCTCGCGCCTGCAGTGCGTGCAGGCCGCGGTGCACAGGCAGGTGGAGGCCCTCGCCCTGCTGTACCCGCACCACCGCCTGGCCCTGCTCACCTTCAACCACGAGCTCTCCCTCTACGGCGACGGTAAAGGCCCCACCCCCCACCCGCGTCGCTCGCATCGACCGCGTAGCGCGACTGACCTTGCGTGGCTTCTATACACAGGCCCAACCGACAGCATGACCATCGCGGGCGACCATCTGCAGGACATGGACAGGCTCGTGGCCTTGGGCAAGAAGTTTGGCCAGGACAAGTGCACCCTTCCCGCCAAGGAGGTCCGTTCGAGTCTCATCAAGAAGGTACACACACACACACGCACACATCTTTCCCTTCATCTCCCGGGGAGAGGTGTTGATGTCCCATGGGGGAGTGCAGGTGTACACGCTGGAAGAGAACGGAGGCACGGCGCTGGGCCCGGCCCTCGCCGCCGCGGTGGGCATGACCCTCGGGTCGCCCTTCTCCAAGGTGCTGGTCTGCACGGACGGCCTGGCCACCATCGGTACGCGGTCCCTCGTGCCCCCCCCCATCGCGTGTCACGCTGACGTCATCCTCCTTCCTTCTTTGGCAGGCGTCGGCCGATTGGACGTTCACGAGACCCCCGAGCAGGAGCGGCAGGCGGCGGAGGTGTACCGCGCCATCGGACAGATGGCCAAGGAGAACGGCACCGTGGTCGACGTGATCTCGATCCGCGGCGACGACTGCTCCATCGAGAACATCGGCGCCCTGGCCGAGCTGACCAGCGGCACGGTCGACATCGTCGACCCGCTCGAGTTCGGCTCGCACAACAGCCAGATCGCGTCGCTCCTCGCCAAGCCGATCGTAGCCACCAACGTCTCATGCAAGCTCATCCTCCACAGGGACCTGCGCTTCCTGCCCCTCGCCGCTCTCCCCGGCCCTGCCTCCTCCTCTCCCTCCACTTCGTCGTCGTCTACCACCACCTCCTCATCCTCCTCTTCGTCATCGTCTTCATCTTCATCGAGCGCCGGTGAAGACGAGGGCCACGTCGTGTTGCGCGACGTGGGCAACGTGACCGAGGACAGCGACATCACGTTCTCCTTCCGCGCGAGTGGAGCAGCGGACCTGCCCGACGGCCACCAGATGCCCTTCCAGGCCCAGGTTGGCCCCCCACCTCCCCCCCGCATCAGACACGCCCCGCTTGCGCGATGACGTGTCGTTGGCCTGGCCTTGGGTCGCTGACGCGCGCGCCGATCCGTTGCAGATCACGTACACGAACGCAGAGGGCGCCAAGTGCCTGCGGGTTGTCTGCGCCACGCGGCCGGTGACCCACAAGCGCGAGGGAGCCGAGACCGCCATCAACTCGGCCATCGTCGGCCTCGCTGCCGTCCACCGCAGCGCCGCCCTCGCGCAGAAGGTAAGCGCCGCCCTCGCGCAGATCTCCCCGGTTGCAGTGCAACGTGGCGCAAAGACTGACAGCGGATTGGTGGCTGTGTGGCGCGTGTGTTAACACAGGGCGAGTATCAGGAGGCGCGCGTGAACCTGATCTCCCACATGCGCCTGCTCCAGCGGGGCATGCTGACCAGCAAGCAGCAGCGGGAGTACATCAACTTCATCCGGCAGTCGGAGAGGCTCGACGGCTTCATGCGGGAGGCCCAGCAGCAGGAGCAGATGCTGGCCATGCAGAAGAAGAGCGTCACCATCGAGGAGCGCAAGATGGCGCGCGACGACTCGGCCGCCAAGAACATCGTCCAGATGAAGCTCGTCTCCAGCTCCGCCTTCGTTGCTGCCTGAGCCAGTGGGCACTCCCTTTTTTATTTTTATTAAAAACCATAATGTACATTTTGTGTGGTATAAAAGCAAACATTGCCTCTTGCCTCTTTAATGATGGTTGCCATCACATCTTCCTGGTGGTAGCAAGCTCATCCAAGATGTAACGCGCCCTACCACTCCTTCAGTGATCAATCATACCAGAGGCAACAGGGATAACAGTAGAGGATGCTCCACAGCCCAGCATGGCACTTATCATTTGGCTGTGTCTTGTGTTATCCTGGCGGCAGGCCTGAGAGGTTGTGCACATACTTTCAACTGTGCATTGCTACCAGCAGGCATCAAGTAGAGGTCCCTATGATGGAATGTGGAGGTGAGTGGAAGGGTTCCCTTTGGTGTGTGTGTCAGATGTATATAACTTGGGAATGGGCAATTTAAAAATCAGCGTGTGGTCACACATGTACCTAACACTGGGCAACAGCTAGCTGGCTTGGTCCTGGCTAAGGGTTGGACTAACCAGCTCAAAAGGAATGGGTCTTTGAGAAAAAGAGGGCTGATGTGTCACCACTGAGTTGAAGCAGAACATGTCCATAGACCTTACTCTCTGGTGGAACATCCTTGATGGGCAGGCTTCAACTACCCTCCTTGCCACCATCTACCTCAATCCCATTTCAAAACATTCTACTTTACACAACACACACAAGAGGGAGAAGAGCTTGAAAGGGCTTCCTGTGAGGTCAAGGGCCTCATCAAACTCCCCTCACAATCAGCCTCACCCTTGGCGACCCAAAGCCTCCCAAGAGTCAGTACACCACTCTTTGGTACACGAGCTTGTCAACCTGCCATCGTACGGCATCAGGAGCCTCGGAGTCGGTCAGCAGTGCCAGATGGGTCGCCGCTATTCAGCCTTCTTTAGGAGAGCCAACGGGATGGAGGTGACCCGCACCACAGATGGATCACCAACAAGAGGTGATGCATCCTCTGACAAAAGTGTCTGTCTCCCTTCCTTGTAATAATAACGCATTGAGGCTTAGGCTGTTGCCTGCACAACCACTTAATATGGCGCTCCGGGTGCTTGCACAGGATGCACCCTGCACTTGTGCGTGGGATGCTAAAGCCCTACAATCGAGAATTTTCACTCTGAGCGTTCATGAAACCTTCTAGCAGAAGCAGGCACAGGTCTGGCTCTCATAACGTAAACATCAGAACATGACCACACACTCCCGCCGTAGTTCATGTGAGGCCTGCCATGGTGGCCAGCAACCTGCAATGGACTTTACCCTTCGTCATCAAACCGAGTTCCCCACGGCAGACAACTACATCGCTTACCTAATTGAGCGGATCGGCTACATTGAGAAGACTCAACTGAACGGAGAAGAAGAGGTGGTCAAACTACGCTGCTACATCCAGAACCTTGAAGAAGAGAACCGAACCCTGGCCGCTGAGTTGAAGAAGGCGCAAGAAGATGTTTCTATGTTTATTTATTTATGCTGTTTCTTGTGGACGACAGTTGTCGTACTGTGGTTCAAGATACCAAGGAGGATGGCGACGGATGCACGCACAATGGGCGTCCCAAGGACGTAGACGCAACCTTGGCCGAGGTCATCAAGGGCGTGCAGGACATTCGTCTGGCTCAATCAGCAAACCCCTGCCATAAAAGACGCTATCGCTGCTAGCGAGAAAGAGCACCAAGAGCGATGCGAGAAGAGGAAGAAGAGAATGTCCGATCTGTTTGCTGGAGGAACTGCGTAAGAGCAGTTCGCCTCTTGTAGGTGATGTCGTGTTCTCCATGTAGCCTGTCTTTTTAGGTGAACCGAAGCCAGCGGCGTCCATCGCCCGAGCGAAAGTCCTTGGTGGCGCGAGGCCGTCGTCCCCGTAGTCACTTGCTGATTCGCAGCCCTGGAGGGTGTCGCACGAGACGCTTGCTGATTCGCAGCCAAGATCAGGGCAAGAAGTAGGCACGTTGTCAGCGCACTGTTGCCTGTAGAAGTCGGCCGGAGTAGGGTCCTGAGCGCAGCACTGGGCCAGGCGGTGGTAGGCCATAGTCTCAATGGCAGGGCAGTCCAGGTCGCCGGTGCACGGCGGGAGGAAGATGTAGCACGGGCACGTGGGTGTGGAACGGACCACGACCAGCGCCGTCCAGGCCAGAAGCACCATGGCCATCAGATGGTGGACCGATACTCTCGCGCTATAGCAACGTCGCAGAGGAAATTATCATGGAGCACTACAGTCGCATCACATCAGGCTTGGCGCCGCTTACTCGCATAACTACTGGCTACTGAACTCGCATTCAGGAGCGCGACCAGGCCAGATGCGAGAGGGATGAGGCGTGAGCGCGGGTCACTGAACTGGAGCAGTGGGTGTTGGAACTCGAAGAGCGCCTTCTGCGCTTGGGCATCTCTCCCGACGACGAAGAGGACGACGATTGAGGCTCCGACCGCGCCCAATGTGCAGGCCGGCGACCTGCGGCGGCCACCCCGCCCACGCCTCCTTTGGGACTGGGCGATAGCCACGACGAGGACGTCGAAACGTTCCTGAACAAGCAGTAACTTGGCCGGTTTCGATTGACCGATACTGTTAGACGCGTACCGCTTCCATTTCCTGTACTTTTCTTCGCGGATTTATTTTCTTGCGCAAAAGGAAAAAAAAGTTTTCCTGGCGCCCACAGCAAAGGTGTGGCTGGCGCAGTGTGGCGAAGTCCAACAACACGCGTAAGGACAAATCGAGCAGAAGAACGAAAGGAAGGCAGAATGAGCAGATCCGCAGGCTACGATCGTCACATCACCATTTTCTCGCCTGAGGGGCGTCTGTATCAAGTTGGTTCGTGCATGCCAGTGTGATGATCTAGTGCTTCATCTCAATTGTTTTTAATTTAACGTTACTTGCAACACAACAGAGTATGCCTTCAAGGCCATCAAGACTGAGAACCTCACATCGCTGGGCATCAGGGGCGCAGACAGCTGCTGCGTTATCACACAGAAGAAAGTCCCCGTGCGTTTTCATCCTCTGATTTGCTCGTATTTCTGCTCAATTCTAATGTCCACGCTTGATTATAGGAGAAGCTCGTGGATCCCATCTCTGTGACACACCTCTTCAACATCACTCCCACCATTGGCTGCGTCATGACTGGCATGATCGGTGCGCATCCCCCCCCCAACTTGCAGATCTCGTGTTCTGTGCTCAGAGCCACCCTTTTGCTCACGTGGGTGCCATGTGCGTCGTGTAGCCGATGCCAGGTCGCAGGTGCAGCGTGCCCGAAAGGAGGCTGCTGATTTCGCCCACAAGTTTGGCTACGACATTCCAGTGTCCTACCTGGCCAAGAGGATGGCCGATATTGCTCAGATCTACACTCAGCACGCCTACATGCGCCCGCTCGGTGTCTGTACGCGCTCCTCTCCTTCTTCTTCTTCTTCTTCTTTCACTCTACTCGACTCTACTCGACTCTTCGCCGTTTGCCTGCGCTTCTGTGTCTGAACGTTGGTTGCGTGGTGGGGGGCAAAACGGGCTGCAGCGATGATCCTGATCGGCATCGACGAGGAGGAGGGCCCTCAGCTGTACAAGTGCGATCCTGCCGGGTCGTACGCCGGCTTCAAGGCCACGGGCGCCGGCCACAAGGAGCAGGAGGCCCGCAACTTCCTCGAGAAGAAGTTCAAGACCGACCCCAAGCTCGACACCGACAAGACGATCAAGGTACACATACACACGTCTTTCACGTGTTCACGTGAGAGACCAACTCTGTCTAACGCGCGCGACCGACGTGGTGGACAGATGGCGATCAACGCGCTGCAGACGGTGCTGGGCGAGGACTTCAAGGCGTCGGACATCGAGGTGGGCGTCGTCACGACCGACAGCCCTCGGTTCAGGAGGCTCTCCGACGACGAGGTCGACCGTCACCTCACCGAGATTGCTGAGCGCGACTAGAGGGCCAGCGCTCTTGCTTCCCCCCCACGTCCGTGTCCGGTGTATAGAGGAAGGGGGTCGTCTTCTTGCCCCGCCAACAATGAAACCAAACTCATCTCTCTTCACGACCTTTCCCTTCCAGTCCTGCGTGCCAACCAGGCTTTGTGTTGTGCATTATTTATTTATTTTATCTTATTTATTTATTTGTTTATTTATTGGCGCTTAGGCGGCGACGGCGTGGGGGTCCTCAGGGAGCGGGCGGAGCAGCTCCTCGCGGGCCGTCTCGGACCACGTCCAGGCGACCTCCTCGTGGCCGGTTCCCTTGTTGGCGATTTGCTCTGTTGTGGTGTTGTTGGGAGGTGGGTCGGGTGAGAGCTCAGCGCAGACCGCCAGGGGCATGTCCAAGCCAAGAGAAGAGGCGTACGCGTGATGGAGTTCTTCATCCGCACGATGTAGGTGTAGGCGCCCTCGGCCTCCTTGACGGCGCGATCGTAGCTCTGCGCGCCGGCCACGGGCTGTAACAGACACGCGAAGCCCCGTTCAGCGCCACCTACGCACGCGACGGGGGGGGGGGGCGGGCAACGATGGACGCGTGTACCTTGGTTCGGTCGTACTCGTCGCGGCTCATGGCGCGGAGGCGGTCGAGGCGCAGCTTGGCGTGGCGCTCGGCCTCATCGGCAAAGTGGAGGGCCTCGCGCATGCTCACCACGGCGCTGTCCCTCACCGGGTTGGTGAGGCCCTCGCCCGCCTTCTTGAGCAACTGGCTGGCCTTGTTCATGGCCTGCATCGCGCGCACCTTGGCGGTGTTGTACGCCTGGCGCGCCTCTGTTGCGTCGTGTCCACCTCACGTCAGTCGCGCACAACAACACTTGATCGACTGATCATCAACTAGGAAGAGCCTTACCATCGACGAGGAGGTGGATGTCGTGCTTGATCTCCTCGCCGACCTCGTGTCCGGCTTCGGCCGCCTTCTCCTTGGCGCCGGCCACGGCGCTCTTCACGTTGGCGCCGACCTGCTTCATCTTGTGCTTGGCCTTCTCCCACGTCGCGCGCACGCCCTTGGCCGCCTCGTCGACCTTCTCCCCGACCGCCTCCTCGGCCTCGTGGGCTCGACCGGCGGCCTCCTCCCGCGCGCGCTCGGCGTCGTCGCGGAGGGCGGCCTCCACGCGGTCGATGTCGGCCCGCACCTCCTCGTTCTCGCCCAGCCTCTCGATCTCGGCCCTCAGCTTGGCCAGCTTCTCGCGCAGCGGCCGCGCCTCCCCGTGGACCGCCTCGGCTGCCCGCTTCAGCGACTCGCGGCCGTCCACTGCACGCCACCACCACCACGCAGAGATCAGTGGTGGCTCTTGCGAACAATCCATGCACGAATTAAAGTAATTTTATGTTGAATATGGGCTTTGGTTTTTTATTGGCTGCTTGGTGCATTGTAACACCCCACTCACTCTCTCTCCTTTTTGCTGATTGGCTTAGTTGTTGTTGGAGGGCTTACCGCGAG
>JANDJZ010000501.1:0-36850 GCA_027943245.1 Acanthamoeba sp. SK_2022b | reverse complement strand
TGCCGCCGCCCGTGCCACCCAAGCCCGCGCAGCTATCGCCGCGTCGACCCACGCCCGCCGGCGCCGCTCACGTGCAGATAGTGGACGCTGCCGAGCCTCCTTCTGCGCAGAGCAACGACCTCAAACGTGCGTGTTTCCGAACGATGATCGCGCGCGCGCCCGATGTCCAGCGAGCGAGTGTCGACAATTTCTGATCGTGCGCGATCCGCGTGGTGTGCGCCCATCTCTGCAGGGTTGGTCAAGGCGGCGTCGCGACACATTCTGTCTCGCGAGTTTCGTACGTCGCAGCTGCGGATGAACAAGAACAGCGACAACTTGCTGCGACGCAAAGTCGAATCTGGTACACGCCCAGCCTATCTGCTCTCTCTCTCTCTCTCTTTAATTTCGGCGCCCAAGTCGCGTGTGAGCTGGACTCAACCCCGCCGCGTCGACCGTGTCTCCGTGTTGCCCAGAAAAACGCGAGAGCGTGGTGCGGGAGATCGTGACGACGGAGCGAAACTACATACGCGTCCTGCAGGCCGTCCTCGACCTCTACCAGGGCCCGCTCGAAGCCAAGGCGCGCGCCAAGAAGAAGTGGATCACCGAGGACCAGGTCAAGTCCATCTTCTACCAGATCAAGGGTACTCACAGCACGGCCTTGCCCATGCACGAGCCCCATGTGGTCGTGGTTTTCGTGGTCGTGGTCGACAAAATTGTGGTGGTCCTCGTTGACCCGTAACGCCGGCGCGCAGTGATCCATGGGCTCAACTCGACTCTGCTGCAAGAGCTGGAGGAGAGGACCGACGAACGTAACTGGAACGAAAACTCGGCCATCGGAGATATCTTCGTTCGAATGGTGCGCTGGCCTTTATCTCGTCGTCTTGCGCTCCACCCGTTTTAATGATTATTTTTTGTTATTTTTTTATTTTATTTTATTTTATTTTATTTATGACAGAGTTCGTTCCTGCGGGTCTACGCCTCGTACAACGCCAACTACGCCAAGGCCCTGCTCACCATCAAGCAATGCAAGCAACAGAAAAAATTCAATGAATTCCTCGAGGTATCGCCCGCCGACCTCCACGCAGGCTCACTGGCCACTGACCCATCGCGCACGCACGCACACCGCTCACAGGCTGTGGGAAAGGGCAACGAGAAGCGAAAGCAGTTCGTGGGCTCCGATCTGCAGTCGTTCCTGATCACCCCCGTGCAACGGATTCCGCGCTACATCATCCTCCTCAAGGTCCGTTGCCGTCGACGCTTGGCGCTCGTCCCGCGTGTCTGTATGGCTGACGCCTCCTCCTCCTCCTCCGTGTGATCTGTTGTCAGATGCTGCGCGAGCACACGATGGACGACCACGTCGACTTTGCGTTCATCAACGAAGCCTTGGAGAAGATCCAAACCGTACGCGCGGCCCAAGCGCTCGGATGGCCTGTGTCGATCGACTGACCGACAGCTGTGTCCCTGGTTGCACAGGTGGCGACCGAGAACGAGAAGATCCACGAGACCTCCATCCAGCTGCTGCACCTGTTCCAGGTGCAGAAGAAGTTCGTGCAGGCGGTACGCCCTACGACTCACGCTATACCCCCCCCCCCGCCTGTGAGGTCCACGACGGCAAATTTTAACTCCGATTGCGGTGGCGGCGGCGTGTAGAACGAGCTCGGTTTGGTGGAGTCGCACAGGAGGCTGGTCACCGAGGCCGAGGTGGTGCTGCACAAGTACAAGATCGAGGGCGGCGGAGGCACCAAGGGCCCCAGCTCCGAACAGCCAGTCGCCGAGCCCGTGCGCACGATCGGCAATCCACACAAGGCACACGTGCGCAAGGTGTTTGTCTTCAACGACATCATCATCGTCGCGAAGGAGGCCGCCGCGGGCAAGCGGGCCACCAAGGCCGAGAAGAAGAGGAACGAGCGCAAGGAGCGCGAGAGAGAGCGAGAGAGGGAGCGGGCTGAGCGGGCCGGCGGCGTGGCCTTGGTGGACGACGACGAAGAGGGCAAGTGGCGCTTCATGTACCAGCTCGATGTGGAGACGTGCCAGGTCGATGGGCTGGAGGACCACTTTGACTTCATTTCCTCGCGCCACACCCAGAAGAACGCGATTCGCGTGTCCGACAGCGCCTCCGGGCGTGTGATCAGGTTCGTCGTCCTTCGCTTTTCTCCTTATTCTTCGTTCTTATGGAATGAGGTGTCGGAGTTAAAACTCACACGCCGTTGTACGACGCAGGCTCACGCTGCCGTCCCTGGAAGAGAAGCAGAAGCTGCTGGAACAGCTGCAGAACGTGGTTGCGTCGTTCGTGCGCAGCTTGTCCTCATCCACGGCGTCGGGTGCATCCAAGTCGCCGCAACAGAACCAGCGGTCGTCGTCTTACATCATCCCAGCGCCCGGCTCCGGTGGCACCAGCCTAATTCACTCTTCGTCGTCCAACGCCACCCACGCGCCCTCCTCGTCTCCTTCGCCCTCTTCGCCCGTCGCTTCGTGAGACTGTACCCTAGTTTTTGTCGACACAAGAATGCAAAAATATCTTATTAAAATAACGCCTATCTCTTCTGTCCAAGTTTCATTGGTTATTCAAAACGTTTTCTAGAAGTAAATATTTTACTCTAACCTTTTCGCCCGCGCCCTGTGCTTGCCCGTGTGCTAACCTCATTGGCTTGGGAGATCTCGCGCCCCGCAACCTCCGCTCTCTTTGGGTGGCTGGTCAGCTGACTGGCCAATTGGGGCAGAGGCCGTGGCTCCACGAGAGACGCCCGTCCGAGGTTTTCCTTTTCTCCACCGACCTCCAGCCTAAACTAGCCACAACCACAACCAAGCCTCCACTGCCACGCCATGCAGCGCGACAACCCGCAGCCACACAAAGACCGCGACGACGCCCGCCGAGCGTTGGAGTCGATTGTGCGCGACCTGCAGGCCCTGACGGCCAGACTGGAAGACCCGTTGTTCGACCCGCGGCCGCTTCTTCGAAGCGTGAGTGAACGGTTCAAGCTGAGCGCTGCGACCATGACCGAGTACCCCGACCTGGCGGTGGACATCTTCCGGGCCCTGCACGACGCATTGATGAAGGACGCCAGCGACGAGGTGCGGCTCCTGCAGCCCGGCGGCGTGTGCAAGCTGCGTTCGGCCCAGACCGAGCTAACCATCATCATCTGCGCCATCTACTCGGAGGACCTGTGGGCGTTGGACTACGGCGACGGGAAGGACTTCAGCCTGGCCGACGCCATCATGCACTGGCAGAACCACGCACACGTTCCGGTGGACCTGCTCACCCTTTTCGAGGAGGCCCTCAGCTCCAGTCCGACCAACAACGACTCCGCGCCAGCTTCCGGCAAGCCCCGCGGCCCCATGTGAGGAGGGCACACAAATAATAATTATAAAAAAACGTTTCTTTGCCCAAACCAAGCACGAGCAGAAAGGGCAATTTGGGGGAGGAGCCACCGCCTAGTTGTCGTTGTGGAAGATGACCTGCTCGGCACTGTTCCAGCTGCACACGAAGACGGCGGGCGGGAGCCTCTTGGACTGCTGCTGGCTGCAGCAGAGCGACGGGACGGCCTTGGACACGCACTGCCAAGAGGTGAAGTGATTAACGAAGTTCTCTGGTTGAGTGAGAAAGGCCCAAAGATTACCCAGGCGCAAGCCTTTCCGTTCTCAGTGCTGGCAAGACAAGTAGCCTGATCCTTGATGTCCGTGCACACACCGTCGGCTGTACGATTATACAGGGGGTGAATCGATGGGGCCAGGAACATCCATGCCCAACGAAACTGAAGAACGTTCGGACATAAAATATGAGCCGGAGTCCCGCCTACGTACCAGCAACGAGGGAGACACAGAAGAGCGCGAGGAGGGCCAAGACAGCGGCGAAGAGGATGTTAGAGACGCGCATGGTTATGAGGTTGAGGTTTTATGATTTGCAGAGATTGATCTGTATCGGAAATTACAGCAAAGAAGAAAAAGTAAAAGAAATCATGTCGACACCAGGACAGGCCAGCAAAGGTGGGCGTGGCTGGGGCAAGGGCGAACAAACGCTTGTGGCGCAAATCAATCAGTGAGTAGAGAGAGATAAGCGACTGCGCCAAGATAGAAGATGTCGAAAGAGTTTATGGAAAAGGAGAAGGACCACAAGGCCCTAGACGCAGGAGACATTGCTCTCCTCAAGTCTTACGTATAGGCCTCAATTCGCTTGTGGATCAAGGTTTCCACTGTGATTTGAGCACACAAGCTGATGTCATTTGATTTTTTTAACTGCAGGGTCTTGGTCCCTACTCCAAGGCCATCAAGCAAGTGCAGGACGACCTCACGAAGATCACTAAGAACATAAATGAGCTCTGTGGCATCAAGGAATCAGATACGGGTCTCTCGCTGCCCAGCCAGTGGGATCTCGTCGCTGACAAGCAGATGCTTGGCGAAGAGCAGCCCCTCCTTGTACGCATCCCCATCCTACCAGATCCAGTGTGCCAACGCACATGCAGTACGGATGCACTCACGATTTTGCCAACTGGGCTGCAGGTCGCGCGTTGTACAAAGATCATCCAGGGCGGCAAGGACGAGACGGGCAAAGATGAACTCAAGTACCTCATCAACTGCAAGCAGCACGGCAAGTACGTGGTGGACCTTGGCGAAAAGGTCTCCCCCACCGACATCGAGGAGGGCATGCGTATTGGGTACGTTTTTGGCGGCCTCTGATCTCACTCGCTTTCTGAAGAGGCGGCTGTGCTGAGGCTAGTGCCTTCTTTTCTCAGTGTGGATCGAAAGAAGTTCCAGATTCAGATCCCTCTGCCGCCCAAGATCGATCCCTCGGTGAGTCTCATGCAGATCCAGGAGAAGCCCGACGTCACCTACAAGGACGTGGGCGGCTGCACGCAGCAGATCGAGCAGATGAGGGAAGTGGTGGAGCTGCCCATGCTTCACGTACGTGGCCCCTACTCCAAGTTGCCCACAGCACTCCTACTACGACACTTTGTCTACACGCTGTTTTGCCAACTCTTTGTGTGCCTTTGTGTAGCCCGAGCGCTTCATCAGGCTGGGCATCGACCCGCCCAAGGGCGTTCTGCTCTACGGTCCTCCGGGTACTGGCAAGACGCTGTTGGCCAGGGCTGTGGCCAACCGGTACACGACAGCTTTGCTCTCTCTCTCTTTCTCTCTGTCACGTCTCTACTAATGCGGCCATTCAACTCCTCTCTCTTTCTCTCTCCAGAACGGACGCCACTTTCATTCGTGTGATCGGCAGCGAGCTCGTACAGAAGTACGTCGGCGAGGGAGCGAGGATGGTGAGGGAGCTGTTCGAGATGGCTCGCTCGAAGAAGGCCTGTATCATCTTCTTTGACGAAGTCGACGCCATCGGTGGCACGCGTTTCGACGACGGAGCCGGCGGCGACAACGAAGTGCAGAGGACGATGCTCGAGCTCATCAACCAGCTCGACGGTTTCGATCCCCGTGGTAACATCAAGGTCATCATGGCGACCAACAGGTGCCCACCCACCCGTCGCTCCTTCCTTCTCCTTTCTCTCGCCTCGCGTTTGGGAGCGGCTCACCAACTCTTCCGCGTCTAGGCCCGACACGCTCGACCCCGCCCTCACCAGGCCCGGTCGTCTGGACAGAAAGATTGAAGTCGATCTGCCCGACCTTGAGGTGCCTCACTCGTCCCACTCTCTCTCCTCTGTGTGTTGTGAGTGATTGGTGTTCTCACTGCGGGCTCCCACGCTCTACATCGCTGTCCGCCACAACCGACACAGGGTCGTGCCCAGATCTTCAAGATCCACACAAAGTCGATGTCGGTAGAGAGGGACATCCGATTCGAGCTCTTGGCTCGTCTCTGCCCCAACTCGACGGGAGCCGATCTTCGTTCCGTGTGCACGGAGGCCGGCATGTTCGCCGTGAGGCAGAGGAGAAAGGTTGGCTTTGCCCTCCCCACCGCCCTACCCCCCCCCCGCCAACGTTGTTGCGCAGCCTCTGGCCACGTGCTGAAGCTGTGTTTGTGAGTACAGACGGTGACGGAAAAGGACTTCCTGGACTCGATCAACAAGGTGATCAAGGGCTACGCCAAGTTCTCGGCCACGCCCAAGTACATGGTTTACAACTAAAAGACGCCTCCCGCCACTCGATCGAGCACACAGCAGCGGTCAGCATAGAGTGTTTCTCCCTTCCTTCTTTTGGTAAATAAACTAAAGTCCAAGCCAATCGCCAATTTTTGGGGTCGTTTTCACTGCATGCATTAAAGACTTCACCGAAGCCAGCAATGCCCCTGCAGCTCTCTGCCCCACCCAACACAAACACAACACGCAATGTACTCGCGCAATCGGCCCAAGACATCTGACTCGCATCCGCTTGTGGTCGACTTCCTCTCTTCGTCGCCGGTGGGGGCAACCAGTGCTCCCCTGCCCGGCAAGCTCGGTACCCCCCCCCCCGATACTTCGTTTTGTTGCTTCGCTTTCGCTTTCTTCGGGCGTCTCCGGCTCCGCTCTTGGTGTGCGTGTTGCAACCGTGGTCGCCCCCCAACCATCACTCCTCTTCCTCGAAAGGGCTCAGCTTTGCGCCGGGCAAGGTGCAGCGCGGAGCGATGTATGGTTACTGGGCGCGAGATCTCGACAAGGACCTCAACACGCTTGTGGGCGACTACGAGGTTGACTGTCTCGTCACCCTTCTCCCACAGCCCGAGTGCGAGGCGCTTGGCATCGGCAGGCTCCTTCATAAGGTGCGTGCGCTAGCGGTATGGGGATTATGTCCAGAAGGACCGACCACAGCGGTCCTGATCATCTTGATGTGCAGGTGAGCACGCGCCGCCTAGCATCGATCCATCTGCCATTGACCTTGGGAGCGATCCCTCAAGCCGAACAGTACGACGCCATCCACCGATTAGCACGAGATGTTGCGCAACGCTGGCGCGAAGGCCAAACGGTGGTGATGCACTGTAGGCACGTTCTGTTGCCCTTTCTTGATTTTGTAGACACACGGCCAAGGTTGCTGACGAGGAGACGGGAGCAGAGGAGGTCTTGGCCGCACGGGGATGGTGGCGGCCTGCTGCTGTATGGTGGCCCTGGACGACACTCCCGCCCAGGCCATCGCGCGGCTGCGGCAAGCCAGATGCGACGCCCTCCCCAAAAAGGAACACGAAGAGTTCGTTCATGCCTTCGCCAAGAGGGTGAGGGTCTGAGTAATTAAATGCCCAAGACACACGCTTGTCATGTATATCATCAAACGTTCCCTGTCCTGAGCTACGGTCAGTAGATCCGCTTAGCTAAAAACAAACCGAGGTGGGCGCTATTTTTTACCATTGGGACGCGTGTTACAGCCGCACAGCAATGTAGCAGCATCCGTGGTCCAGTGGCAAGATTTCCGCCTGCCATGCGGGAGACCCGGGTTCAATTCCCGGCGGATGCATATCTTTTTTAGTGTTTCGATACTTCACCACAAACCTCGAGGAACGTCAAAGTTTTGGTTGACACCCTTGGCAACTCCTGATAATTGCCCATAAAGTGGTAGTTGCCTCACCAAAACAACAAACAAACTAACCAGCTTTGGTAACATAGAACCAGAAGAGCTTAAATCCAGGCTGGGTGGGTGTTGCAACTGGTTAGTGATATCAACCTCAACACCACAACAACACCATAACACCACCATCTCTGCCTCAACACCACAACAACTCCACCAAAACATCACCACACCATCACCACAACACCACAACACCATCTCAACATCACCACTACAGCACAACACCATAATTCGAGCTGATTTGGTGCTAAATTTGAGCTGCTGGCCACGTAAACGGCCGATATCTGCAACCAGTGTATGTAGCAAGCGGAGATTCCGTGGTGCAACGGTAGCACGCAAGCCTAACACGCTTGAGGTCGCGAGATCAACACTCGCCGGAATCACTTTTGCCCGTCTCCTCTGGTTGGCTCCAACCACATCTGTTGTACCATTATTGGCAGTGAACTACGTCGACATCCAAGCAGCTGGGATAGTATAGTGGTAGTACATTGGTTTGTGGTACCAACAACCCGGGTTCAATTCCCGGTCCTGGCAACTTTTTCGCTAGCTCCGGCCACTGACCACTTTTGGCTCTCTCTTTTGGCTTTGTTACTCACTGAGCACAGGCTTGAAGCAAAGAGTATCTGGTAACCTGTAGATGTAGAGGTTGTGTTGAGACTCCTGTTGGATGCACACTGCAATTTGATTTGGTTGTTTAGTAAGGGGTATGCTAATGACACTTTGCAAGGAGTAAGCTGCACAGTGGCAACCAAGGAGAATATCAGTACTTGCTGTACAACTTGAGAAAAAGCATCTGTGGTCTAAACAATGGTGACCATCAACTGCACTTTTACTGTCATACTATCATACTGATGCCTTCGACGGTGTTATGGCAGACAACGTGGCCGAGTGGTTAAGGCGGTAGACTCGAAATCTACTGGGGTCTCCCCGCGCAGGTTCAAATCCTGCCGTTGTCGACTAATGCTTTTGCTTTCCATTGCAGGGGTGATCCCACCTATGGCAATCTCACCTATCCCACCTTGCATGCATGCCACCACACTTTCCCACTTTGGTGTGGTTGTAGTTTGTATTGCTCCAACCTAGCAGGGGAGATCTTTAGAAAGTGCTGGTTTGTATATGTCACATTACTCAAAGGAGTTCAACCATTTCAGCCCACAGGCAACACAACACCAAACTCAGATGAAGGGTGGTACAAAACAAAGTGGCATGGGATCAATTATTTTGGCCATGTGGGCACTTATGAAAGAGCCACTTATAAAAGAGCAAGCCTGCTTTTAGGGCATGTTACAGATAACTTAACACTGGGCTGGTATTATGAACCTTTTGTGGCGTGCTGCAAGATCCACCAGTTGTCAGGTCACTATTTGAGTAAGGGTGCAAGCCTACAATGAGCTTACTCAGCCTAAGAGGAAGCTCACCAATGTGCTCCAGCAAGCAGACAAGCAGCCAGCAAAGTAGCCACAGTAAACTGAGTGTTCAGGAAAATGAGACAGGGACTCTTTTTCTGCAGACAGCACCTGTCTGAGAAGGTGTCCTAAATGTCTACAGCTGCATGATTGCTGATTGGACTGTTGAAAACTGTAGACATTTCAAGAAGGGGCAGAGTCTCATTTCCCAAACACTCAGTTAGCACAACATTCCATCACCATAGTTGCTGCTAATTTGAAGGTTACTTTTTATCTTATTACCAACCTTGCCTACACAGAACAAGTACCACAAATGCTGCCAACTGTGTGTAGGGCCTGCCTCATAATTCTAAACAACTCCCACACAGTGAAGTGTAATCAGAGGTTTATGGCTGACTTGTGCAATTTATTATCTTGTCTCTTGGTACCTCTAATTAAAAGTGGTGATGAACCATAGCTGGCATCAACACTTTTTAATGCAGGAATTTTCTCCACCACAGCAAACAGCTTGGCCATGACGTTTTCATCCAGCCCTGTGCCAAGCAGCCTGAGTAGCAGATCCTGTGGCACACACCAAAAAAGCAGCATGAATCTCCATGGAGCTAGTGAAAAAGTTGCCAGGACCGGGAATTGAACCCGGGTTGTTGGTACCACAAACCAATGTACTACCACTATACTATCCCAGCTGCTTGGATGTCGACGTAGTTCACTGCCAATAATGGTACAACAGATGTGGTTGGAGCCAACCAGAGGAGACGGGCAAAAGTGATTCCGGCGAGTGTTGATCTCGCGACCTCAAGCGTGTTAGGCTTGCGTGCTACCGTTGCACCACGGAATCTCCGCTTGCTACATACACTGGTTGCAGATATCGGCCCTATCTCTACTGGGAATTTGATCACTAATTCTCCTTGCTTTCAGGCTCCTGTCCCCCAGTTTTTCTATTGGTCCGCCCAAACATTGTTTGCCCAATAATTTAGTTTTGGTACATCACCTTTGGGTCCAGGAAATGTGCTGAGAAAAAAGTCCTAATTTGGATTTAAACAACACACCACTCCTCATCCTGTTTGCCACAGATTGTGCTCAGTTGCCATCAGCTTGCTTCCCCTCACACCCCCCTGCAATCACTCCCCATTGGTCACCATTGGCCTCACTTCCCCTTCGTCACCCCTTCAATTCATCAGCCTTGCTTACCACAGTCACCAGTGGTCACAGTCAGCCTCACTTCCTCTCACCCTCACTTGCAATTAGCCTCACTTCCCCTCACTCCCCATCAGCCTTGCTTCCCCTTGGTTGCCAGCAGTCATCATTGGTCTCACTTCCCCTTGGGCACCAGCAGTCATCATTGACCTCACTTCCCCTCAGTTGCCAGTGGTTGTCACCAGTCTTGCTTCCCCTTGGTTGCCAGCAGTTGTTAGTGGCTTCCCCTCAGTTGCCAGCACTTGTTAGTGGCCTTGCTTCCCTCAGACTTGCTGCCATTGGTCTCCCCCTCTGTATGCTGATGCATTGGACCATCTATGGTGTCAGGTCATTGTGGACCATTGAAGGGAGGCTCTTGACCAGGTCCATCAGCACCAGTGCTTGTGATGTGCCATAACAAACAAAATGTGCATATACCTGTTCATGTGCTAGATCTGTCTTATGAGCAGGGCTGAGGTATGCATCTCCACATGTGGTAGAGGCATGGATCTCCTCTTCAACCACTTTCCTCTTCTTCCTGGGCCCAGCAACCTGGTGGCAGCTCAAGGGCCTCCCAGACATGCTTCTATGATGGTGATATAAATGTAGCGGTCAGGAGTGTAGCATGGGCAGCCAATGGCACACTAAGAACCACCTCTATCATCAAATGAGAGGTCCAGTCATTTTAAAATTGATTTTGTATTCTAATTTTGTATGGATAAAACTTCCATAAGGTCATGAGGTGCAGGAGCTACACCATCAGCATGGTTCATGCAAAAGGGTGTGTTGACTTTACACAACATCCACTGGGTGGCGCAGTATGGTTTGACATGGTGCCTCTGAAAACCCTTGATGATGGTGGTACAAGGTGGTAATGCTGGATGGCAAAGATGACAGGGCAAAGGCGATGCTGGTGGGGGGTGACAATGATGGCCTGGTGATGAGCAATGATGGCTGGACAGGGGGCAATGACAATGGCCTGGCAATGGGCAACAATGAGGTGGTCCTAACAACAAGTATGACAATGACAGCTGGGCAGTGGGTGAAGGTGACAAAGGCCTGGCAGTGAGCAACAATGATGGCTGGGCAGTGGGTGACAACAACAATGTGGGCAGTGGGATAAGGCAACAATGGCTGGCCAGTGGGTGATGATGATTACAGCTGGGCAGGGGCAAAGGTGACAATGGCCTGGCAGTGGACAATGACAATGGCCTGGTGATGGGCAACGATGATTGCTGGGCAATGGGTGCAGAAGTCAAAGGTCAAGCCAACTGGCAACTCTTATGTGCACATTCCTCCTATTGTTGAAAAGATATTCTGCCCACACAATAAGGATATTCAAATTGTGTAGGAACTTACTAAAGGATGTGCTTGAAGCAACAAAAAGCAGATACTCCCCCGCCGGGATTTGAACCCGGGTCGTCCGCGTGACAGGCGGAAATGCTAGCCAACTACACCACAGGGGACATCTCTCAACACCCATCATGACTTTCTTTGTGGCTTAAAAACAGGTTTACAGTATTGGCTTGTTTTTTATATCCGTTAATTCGTCTTGTCAGTTCATCAGCATGCTTGGTCTTCACCTCATTGGCACTGTCAGTTGTCATGCTAGCCCTCTATCAGTCTTCATGTTCAGCCTCTAGGAAAGTGACAGCCATGATGCATGCCCAGCAGTTGCTATCAAGATGTAAAGCCATGCAGAATGAGGAACACTTCTTGTTTACAGTCAGTGCCAACAGCAGGAACACAGCTTCTGGACACCAACTCAAGGTGTTGCCTTTGCTGTACAACTCTATGGGCATGGTTCTGCCAACTAGGGATCAAGGCTCTGTGAGCGCCAACAGCAGGAACACCCTGCCCTTGGATACCAGGTGCAGTTCTGTTCCCTACAAGCACCACTTTCAAATGCTGCAATTATTCTGTCTGCCCTGTGCCTGGTTGGGGCTGGCAGATAGCTTCACTGTATTCTCATGAGGCCATGACTCTGTTCAAGTGACAATGCCCCTGTTCAAGGACAGGGTGGACTGGGCTCCAAATGACTGGGTGAGGAACTGGCAGAATGGGGAGTCAACAATGAGCCACAGCGGTTAAGTATTAAGAGGTCCCCTGTGGTCAATAGGTGTCAGAGATGTCCCCTGTGGTGTAGTTGGCTAGCATTTCCGCCTGTCACGCGGACGACCCGGGTTCAAATCCCGGCGGGGGAGTATTAGCTTTTTGTTTCAACTCTGCAGTGATCACGCCAGCATGGCTGTCTGCTTTAAATTGTGGCGTCTTGGATCAACACCACTTCATTATCAGTCTTTAGCTGGTGGAGGAAGAGGAGGACTCATGTGGGGACAAGGTGGTGGTAGCATACTCAACTTTCCTCCAGTTGGCTGTCATGTTTCCTTCTTCACCTCTGCATGGACTTGAGCTGTGGGGGTGGCTGCAGTACCACATCTAGCATGTGGATTGCCAATGAGGATGTGGTGGTTGACCAACTCAACACAGTTACCAAATAAACACACTGCCAAAGCATCAATCTCACATACTAAGTGGTGAGAGACAATGTCTCTGCCCCAGTCAACACACTTCATCAAAGCACTTGAGGTGATGTAATTCCTCAAGGGCAAGGTGGTACACCAACTGAAGGTGCAGCACAGAGTACAGTAGCACACCCTCTCCAGCAGACTGATTTGAGTGCTCATGGATTAAGTGCCAAATTGGGAGTTGAGGTTGTGCCAAAGTAGGTGGCCTGAAACTTGCTGGCACTCCTAAATGTAGCTTGTAAGTTCTCTGTTGTGGTCCTCCACCCACAAGGCAAATCAATTGATCATCTGGGTGAATACAGGATTGTGGATGATTGTTAATTACTGTCCTTTACAAAACCACAGCAGCTGAATTGCCACAAGGACATGCAGTGTATATACTTATGGTAGTAACCCCACACAGCACCTGTAGGCAGATCAGCAAGAAGTGCACAACAAGAAGAGGAACCTGTCCAGTGCCTTCACTATTGCCTTCCTCACAGTTGTTGTGCACATTGGGCTTGGACTGACTCAAGTTTAACTGCTATCCAGGCATCAAAACACCAGGTGTGCCTGCACTGCCAACCCCCTTCAGCACTGTTGTCCAATAACAAAAATGTTCTTCCGCTGCCGGGAATCGAACCCGGGGCGCATGGGTGAGAACCATAAATGTTACCGACTACACCACAGCGGATCTTGTAAGTGCACGCAAATTTGAATCATCGGGCTGACAGCCACCCCCTATGTCCTACCATGTAGGCAAACAGGCCAGTCTTAAGCTAAGAGATTAGGATAGGTTTGACTGCCTGATACATAGTGATTGATGGCCTGTTGTAGGTGCAGGGCATTGCAATGGTATATGGGTGAGGTAGGTCATGAAGGCATGGGGGCCATGTGATATATATCTTGAGAAGTTGTTGTGTAGCATTAGTTGATGTTCTGTCATCTTTTTATGTCTTTTGTAAATAAAAGTCTTTGATGTTCATGCACTCCTCAGGTGCAGTGGTGGGGCAGATAATGTCCTCAGTAAACCCAGAAAAATGCAGACAGGAGAGGTAATGTCTGTGTGCAGTGAGTTTCTACCATCCACAGATCCAATGGGGAGGCTCTAAAAAGTGCTGGAATGATTGAAACACAGAGATCTTCTAGAAATTGCTTGATTGTTGGTTATCAAGTAATTATTTGGAAATCCAGAGCTGCAGTCAGGAGATCCAGCCCTTTCTGATTCCATCAATTTTGTTTTTCCAAGGCCTTTGGGATTTTTCTTAGAAAAACCAAAAGGCGCAAGGCCATTGGGAATATCAATACTTACGCTCTATAACTTTTTTGGGCTACCAAGGCCTTTCTTGACAAAACCAAGCAGCGCCTAACCAATTGTAGTAGCAGCCGTCCTAGCTCAGTCGGTGGAGCGCAAACCGCAAGCCGTCCTAGCTCAGTCGGTAGAGCGCAAGACTCTTAATCTTGTGGTCGTGGGTTCGAGCCCCACGGTCGGCTATCTTTTTTGCAGCAGGTTTTTAGGAAAGAGGGCAACGTTGCTTTTTGGCGTCTAGTCGCCCGGACTTTGCGGAGTCAAAAATTAAACTCCTGCTTGGTGGTCCGCTTTCCGTGACCGCCTTGAGCCTCACACCCAGCCCAGACACAAGCAACAAATGGAGGAGCTGCTTGCCGAGAAGGAACTTATGGGCCTCGTCCTTGAGCTTGCCGGTTTCACTTACCGAGACCTGCCCCTCCTTGCCGCAGTTTCTCGGTACCTTCCCCTCCTCATGCACGCAGTTTCCTCTATCTCCTGTCGCTTTCGTTCTTTTGGGCGACACGGTCTGTCGCCTTCGTTCTTCCTGCCTGCCCGCCGAGTTGTTACACACAACATATTTTTTATGTATTTAGTTTAGAAAGATGAGACATATTTAAAACGCGCCAAACACTAATCAAAACATCATTTCATTCCCACAGCAAGTGGCGACGGCTGATGGCAGAGCCTGAGCTGGAGCGGATGCTCTTTAATGGGTCGGCGTTCTACTTTGGACAGAAGGCGCCACGCGAGGCGTCGGAAAAGGCCAGATCCTTGCTGCCCGCAGGGATGCGTGCGGCACAGGTGGCCATCAGCGACTCCCACTCGGCACTGGTCACGCTCGATGACGCCCGCCAGCTGTTCGTGTGGGGCTTTGCTCAGTATGGTCGCCTAGGCGACACCCCCGGGAAGAGCGAGGACGAGAGCGGCCGCGTCGACATTCCCAGACCTGTCGCCACGCTGGCCCAGCATCGCGTGCTTAAGGTGGCGCTCGGTCCGCATCACACCATGGCCCTGTTGGCCAACGGCGAGCTGTACGCGTTTGGCACGAACGAGTGCTGTCAGCTGGGCACGGGCGGCGAGCGCACCATGACCAACACGGTGCCCAAGCGACTCGACGCGCTACAACGCGAGCGCGTGATCGACGTGAGCGTGGGCTACTCCACGAACCTCGCGCTGACGATCGACGGCAAGGTGTTCTCCTTTGGCGAGGGCTACGGCGGCGGCTTGGGACACGGCGACGAGGACGACCAGCCCGTGCCCAAGCTCCTCGAGGGCCTGCGCTGCAAGTTCATTGTGGCCATCGCGGCCGGATTCTATGACCACAACCTTGCGCTCAGCGGGGAAGGCGCCGTGTACTCGTTCGGAGGCTGCAAGTACGGCGAGCTGGGGCACGGCGTCGACCAGCAGGAGACCACCACTCCGCGGGCCATCGAGGCCCTGCGCGGCGTCCGTATAGTGGCCATCGCCGCGGGCGACTACCACTGTCTGGCGCTGTCCGACGGCGGTGAGGTATACTCGTGGGGCCTAGGCAAGGCGGGCCAATTGGGACACGGCGACCGCACCAACCACAGCGTGCCCAAGCGAGTCGATGCCCTGAACGGCATTTTCATCGAGCAGATCGCGGCCGGCGAGAATCACAGTCTGGCGCTGGCCGAGGACGGACGTCTCTACGGATTTGGCCGCGCCAATTTGGGTCAGCTTGGAGTGGTGCAGGCAACCCCGATGCTGTCCGGGCTCGCTGCGCCTGTGGGCGAGAATGTGCAGCAGAAAAAGGAGCAACCCACGGCCGCCACTAGCAAGCACGAAGCCTCCGCGGGTCATGCGAAGCGACGTTTGTCGCCAGTGTTGGTGGACGCTGCTCTTGGCCGGCTTCCCATCTCCCGAATTGCCGCATTCCGACAGGCCAGTATTGTCTATACTTGACAAGCGTTGTACCGCTACACACCAAACGCCAGTGATATTGGATCTCTTCCAGTTTGACGCCAGACCAGGCATGATCAGTTTCTGTGCACAAGTGGGCCACTGAAAGCAGCTGTCCCTGCAATGGCTGGGGGTGTGAGGCAGCTGCAGCTGGGTGGCACAACATGATCAAGCTACTCTGCAGGCTTGGTTGTCCTTGGGACTCAAGGTTGTGGAAAGGCCAACTTGTGGCT
Organism: Acanthamoeba sp. SK_2022b; assembly: GCA_027943245.1. Taxonomy (NCBI): domain Eukaryota; phylum Discosea; order Longamoebia; family Acanthamoebidae; genus Acanthamoeba; species Acanthamoeba sp. SK_2022b. The sequence goes on along the minus strand of JANDJZ010000501.1, from coordinate 20,859 downwards.
GTGTGCTCAAGGGTGTCAGTGCCTGCGTTGAGGCAGCCAAGATTGATTTAAAATGGAGCTGGCAGCCCAGTTGGTAAAAGGTAAGGGTCGACGACGGCAGGATTTGAACCTGCGCGGGGAGACCCCAGTAGATTTCTAGTCTACCGCCTTAACCACTCGGCCACGTCGTCTGCCATAGCGAAAAACTTATTGTGGTATTGATTAAATGACGTGAAAACGCACACAACCACCTTTACTGACAACGTCCAATCATTGCTGATGGCTGGAGTAGCTGGCACATCAATATTCTGACAGGGCTGCACAGTAACATAAGAATGATATCAATGGTAAAATGCACTTGCCTTGAGGTTCTGAGAGTTGACACTCTGCAGGGGTGTGTTTGCACCTGCTTTGTTGTCTGCATCCTTGCTGATGACATTGCAAAGATTTTGCCAGTGCACCTCCTTCACCATTGCGGCACGCATAAAGACCTGCCATCTGGTCATGTGATGCTGATGGTCTTCTTGGCATTCCTCTCTGCTCTACCATTGCATACACATACACAATGCTCATGCACCTCCATCACCATAAAAAATGCTTGCTATCTGGTAATGTATGAGCATGTGATGTTTATGTTCTTGTTGGCATTTTTTCTCAGCTTGACCATTGTGATTGCATACATAATGCTCATGCACCTCCTTCACTTTTGCTTGCAATACCATCACAGAAGCAATGATGCCTTGAGGGCTGCCTCCTAATTATGCATATATGTATCATATAGACTGGCAAAACTAGATGGCACAAAGCTTACCCAGCACATGCACATACATCAGCAGCAGAGCAGCCCTTCCTGGCATGCAGAAATTCTGGCCTGCAACAATTACCAATTCCAAGCCCAATGCTTTAACATGCCATGAAGGTTCTGTCAAGCATGTGCCATATCTCCTTGTCTAAGAAAATCTGGTGCTTCTACTTGGTGTAGAGTAGTGGGAGAAGGTAGCAGACCTCATGGCTAATGAAGGACTTGTTCACACCAAAGCACTCCTGTAGCAGAGAGTATGACTGATAGCCTCTCATCCACACCAAGACCAACAGCCATTGAGTGCATCTGACAGCTTCCCACATAATGCAGGAATGCATGGCCTAGGTAGTGTAGTCCTTTCCATGGTACTCAAAGTTGTTGTACCTTGTAAAGTGGGTTTTGTGTGCTTTTGCTGCCCTGAACTGTTCCTATCTTTGTGGTAGCAGCTGAACCCACAAAAAAACTATTATCAGCCATATGGCTGAAACCCACGTAGGGCTGGCACTGAGAGAAAAAGACTGATTATGGTTATAATCCGCCCTCTTAGCTCAGCTGGTAGAGCGCACGACTGAAGATCGTGAGGTCGCTGGTTCAAACCCGGCAGAGGGCAAAAATATAATCGTTTAGCTCAGCATTTTTTTCGGTGTGAAAATGGTTATTCGTACAACTTGAGCCTCCAGCCAGAACTACACTCCAGACAGTGCAATACCAGACCTTATTGCACATGCCACAAGCAATGAATGGCAAAGTGGTGTTGTGAGGATGTTGTAGTGGTGTTGTTGTGGGTGTTGGGATGATTTTGTAGTGATGATGTGGTGTTGTGATGATGTTGTAGTGGTGTTGTGGTGGTGCTGGTGTGGTTGTGTGATGATGGTGTTGTTGGTGTGGGTATGGTGTTGTGGTGTGATGTTGTGTGGTGGTGTGGTGTGTTGTTGTGGTGTTGTGGTGATGTGGTGGTGTGGTGGTGAGAACAATGACCCCATACCAGCACTTTGTGGAGATCTCCCCAGCAATGCAGGAGGAGTTGAAAGAAGAAATTGCACCCCACACAGTGCTCTCAGAGAGGGTGTGGCTGAGTGAAACTCTTGGGGCATGCAGCAGAAGCCAGTACACTTTCTCAAGCTCACTGTCAAGGAGATGGCCACAACAATTAGGCCATTTATAGCAGCAGCTAGGCAGAGAAATGGAAAGCCTTATGCACCAGCAAGTCTCAGTAACTGAGTGTTCAGGAAAATGAGACAGTGACTCTTTTTGTGTAGACAGCACCTGTCTGAGAAGGTGTCCTAAATGTCTACAGCTGCGTTACTGCTGATTTGACTGTTGAAAACTGTAGACATTTCAAGAAGGGGCAGTGTCTCATTTTCCTGAACACTCAGTTCAGTACAGTCAACAAGTGGTGCAACTTTTTTGCTGTCACCATCCAGTGAATCCACCACTCAATTCTGGCAATATTCAGACAAAGCGAGGAATGGTCACCTGTCTACAGGAGGATGGCAGAGGCTGGCCAAAGAGAAGGCACGATACCTTATATTTTTACCTTGCACAATGCAGAGATAGTACAGATTGGCAAATTGGCAAATTGTCCTGCTTCAACAAGACAAGGATTCCGTGGTGCAACGGTAGCACGCAAGCCTAACACGCTTGAGGTCGCGAGATCAACACTCGCCGGAATCACTTTTGCCTGTCTCCTCTGTATACCCTTCCTCAAGAGAGACCGTGCTTCGCGGCGTTGCATAGTTGTCGAGGATCTGCGTCTACATCAGCAGCTGGGATAGTATAGTGGTAGTACATTGGTTTGTGGTACCAACAACCCGGGTTCAATTCCCGGTCCTGGCAACTTTTTCGCTAGCACCGGCCACTGCTTTTTTTTCCCTTCTCCGCTTGAACACCTTGTGACTGGTTGGTCCTGTCTGAAACTGCCTAGATTGTTTTTAAGGTGATGTGAAGGTGTGGTATACCACCATTTTTGTTTGTACTACACCATTGCAAGAACTACTCAACAAGGACAACAACTTGCTTGCATTGGCCAAGTATCAATGCATTGGATTGTAATGCAACTCCCATTGTGCAATCATCGCACAGCAAAAGCACTCTTTTCAACTGCTCCAGCATCCACTCTATATTTTACTATAATGCACCCTGTGCTGTGATGTTGTGGCAGACGACGTGGCCGAGTGGTTAAGGCGGTAGACTAGAAATCTACTGGGGTCTCCCCGCGCAGGTTCAAATCCTGCCGTCGTCGACCTCTTCCTTTTACTACCTACCCCCAGTGCCCAAATTGGGAATAGGGATTGGGTCATGTTGCCATGAACAGGCTTTAGCCCAGAGGAAGACAAGGTCTCAGCATCAGCAAGCCAAATCACCAGCCAGGGCCAAGCAGTCATGTGCAGGATGGTCTTGCCAGCCTGCAGGAGGTACACCTTGCAAGACCAGGTAGGGGCTGCTTGAATTGGCTCTACCTCATCCAGCTTGGACAGCTGCAGCTCCTCTGTGTGCTGCTCTTTCTCCCTGGCCCTATGCTTGGCCTCTTGTTTCTTTGTCTCAGCACTGACTTTCTTCACAAATTGGATCTACTGCTTATTGTGCAGATTGTACTTGTAGTTCTTCTGTTTGGTGGTGGTGTATAAAGCATAGATGGAGGCCTCTGGAGTGGGAACTTGATGAGCTTTGGGGAGACAAGGCGGGTTGTGACATTGAGCATTTCCTCTTGTGAGTTGGGCATGTGGTGTGTGTAGTCCATGGCTTTGTACCTCTTGAGAGGTGTGCAGCCATTTTCATTGATGACTCTGGCTCTACTGTGCTGATGGTTCTGTTTGCATTCCTTAGTGGTCTTGGCTGTGGCCAAGTGCAGAGGGATGCACATCCACTTGCAGCCTGGAGAGCCACCATCCACAAGGACCCATACTAGTGCTTGGCCTTGGTGCTGGCAGTCTTGATTGAGCTTACTGATCCATCCTTGTGCATCTTCAACCAATGAAATGCACAATGTTGTCTTTGTGGCTCCTGGTACAATCAATCAGGAGCATGGCCATCATGGATGCTGCCCCCAGCTTCTCTGAGCACCTTTTGAGCTCATCATCTTGAACATGCACCCACTCCAACGCCATGTCAAGTGATGCAAAGACAGACAGCAGAGATAGTCAATTTCCTCTATGCATGGCAGCTGGATGCTGGGTGTGTGCTGTTGGATGGCCTTGCAGGCATGTGTGAATTCCTCTGCAACTTCATTGGAAAGCACACTGTCCTGCAGAACAGGTCCAGATGGAACACACTCACTCTATACAACCTAGCATCAACTCAAAGAGAAAAAAAAGGCACAGGGCAGTGCTCAGCAGTGATGACCTGGTAGCCATCTTGGACAGGAACATAGATCATTCACACTCACAAATCAACGGCCAAGCATATGTGTGAATGATGATGTCTCCTACAAGTGAGCTGGTGAAGATACCAGTGAAATGGAATACTGATGATTGGCAAGAGTAAGTGAGCCAGCATGTCCAGTACTTGTCCACTACTTTGTCAGCCATCTTCCTCAATGAGTCTGCATGTCATAGCACACCAAGGGCATGCAAAAAAAGGTGAGCCAGCCAGGTTGTCAGCTGACCAAACAGAAGAAACTAAGGTACATTGGGGCTGTGGCATACAGGCATCAATTTCCACCAATTCATTGCCTCGCAAGGGGAAGCCAAGCATGGAGTTGATATCATCAATTTCTGGCTCTTCTTGATACCCCACCTCCTTAAGTCAGTAAAGGTGCTGATGGAAGATGCCTCAATCCATCACACCAAAGTGGTGGAATGCACAAACATGGCTTCCTGTTCCTGCCATTCCTCAACCTGGTGGAGTATGTGTTCTCCAAAATAAAGGGGTTGGTGCAGAGCATGACCTTCCACCTGCCATGCATTGTTGCTGCCACCAAGGTGATGGCCTCTGCAGCAGCCCACTGGTTTGTGAACCTGGTGCACTTCTTTTGCTGATGTTTGGAGGGCCTAGCACTCTGGCAAGCCTCTTGTGCCCACCCTGGCCCAACTACCAACACCCCACACCACACACACACACACACACAAACACCACCAGGCAGCCCTATGGGCCTACCCCAATTTGGGAAGGGGTCCCCTCTGGGGGTAGGTTGCGGTGTGGGTGGTGTGGGCGTGGTGTGGGGTGTTGGTAGTTTGCCACTGTGGCTCAGAAAATGCAATGGGCCACTGTGACAAGTGCCATGGGCATGCAAGCCCTGATCTGCTGTGATCCACACCAGCAATGGCTGTCTGTGAAGAACAACTGCAACAGGAACAGCAGGACCTGTTCTTTGATGGCTAGCAAGTTCGATGAGAATAGAGCGACGAAAGCCATGTCATGGCAGGTCATGCTTTGTGTGGTTGCTGCTTTTACCAAACCAGTCCTGCAACAGGGGCAACGGGAGTTGAAACAAAAAGCAGATACTCCCCCGCCGGGATTTGAACCCGGGTCGTCCGCGTGACAGGCGGAAATGCTAGCCAACTACACCACAGGGGACCTCTTGTTGCTGAGAGGTAACTGAGGCCTTTTTTATCAAGGTTCCAGTTACATTTAGCCGAGGCCAGATACCCACATTGCCTGGTCACTTATGGGCCCACACTCCATCTGAGCCTCACTCACAACACTAGCCTAGCTGCCACCAACAACCAACACCCCTTGCCATTGTCCCTTACATTGCCCAGACCCTTGCTCTCCCCCTAACCCAGCCCTTCACTCACTGTCACTCTCCTCATAGATATCATCTCCATCACCATTGCCTCACCCTTGCCCTTGTCCTCATCCTTGTTTTTGCCCTATCCCATATGCCTACCATGTGGCCGTAGCCCAGATCCGCGGACCAGAGCTTGCACACATACAAAAATGATCGCTGAGATAATGATTGCCCTCTGCCGGGTTTGAACCAGCGACCTCACGATCTTCAGTCGTGCGCTCTACCAGCTGAGCTAAGAGGGCGGCGATGCACTGAGTTTGGTGAACATTCGGCACATTTTGTATACGTTTGCATTCCTGGTCAAAACGCTACCATTTGTGCGGTAGTGCATGCTCTGTCAGCGTGGGTGTTGTGGTCTTGGGGTGTTTATTTCTCCGCCCGCAGCGCCAAAGCAGCTTTACAGAAGCTTGTTGAAGGAGGCGATGACTTCGTGGGTGGCCTTGGCCGTTACGTTCACAACCTGCGTAGCAAGTGCGGGTAAACCTTGAGAACGGCGAACAGCAGCACCAACAGCAGGCCGGGCGTACCGAGGAGGGGATGTTGCCAGCGGGGTCGACGTGGATGATACGGGTGAGGGTAGACTTGCCCTCGCCCGCCGGGGCGAAGATGAAACCGCTCAGCAGCACGTTGGCCCTCACGTTCTTGGAGACGACGGGGACCTGCGGCAGAAACAGCACGCGTTGGCAAAGAAGCTACGCGGCGACACGCCAGGGACGAGCACAACGCGTACCTTCTCGTGCTCAACGGAGCGGAAGATGAGGGCATGAGTGCCGTTGGACTCAACGCGACCGCTGGCAAGCGCCATGTCGCGGTTGGAGAGAGGCCAGCTCAACTTGTTGACCTGCCTCACTACCCTGGTGTTCTCGTCCACCTCATCCACAATTTCCCAATCTGAAGCCCATCGAGTACGCCAGGTTCCGATTAGTTAAATTCATTTGTGCTTGATCGCAAGAATGTAAGGGCTGGCTCGTTAGATCGCACCTTCAATGTCGGGAGCGAAGCGCTGCCACTCGGCCTTGCGCCAGCCCCACAGCAGATCAACGGCAGCCTGGGGAGTAGCGTTCACCTCGCCTGATACGTATCAATACAGGTGGATGGTCAGGAAGCGTGAGCGGCAGCATAGGCCTGGATGTATGAGTGGCGAGTAGCGACGTACCAACCACCTTGAAGCAGTTCACAGGGCAGCCCTCGAAGTTCTTGCTCGTGAGAAGAGCAACGTCGTCCTTCTTCTCCTCCTTCCAGCCCTCCGTCTCGCTGGCCAGGGTGTTGGCGCGGTTCCACGCCTCCTCAATCGCTTGCTTGGGGCTTGCCATCTTTCTTATCTTTAGGTTGGTTGGATGAATGCAGCTCACAGCAAACCGGCCGGTAAACCTTCAATCGGGCAATAAGGTGTGGCTCCAAGCACTTACGGTTCGTGGAACTCTCGTTGGCTTTCTCTCATGCAGGAGGGGGGGGGAGCTGAAGAGAAAGAAAGAAAAAGAAGGGAAGGCGGCCAGAAAGGTAGAAGAACGCGACTCGACCAGCGAGCGCCTATCGGATGGAGGAAGAGGACTACGGCGGGAGCGAGAGCTGGGCGGAGGATGGAGGAGAGGAAGAAGACCACGAAATCGACGACGCTTGGGATGACGACTTTATGGTGGTCCCTCGCCGCGGAGGACAACGAAAAAGAAAGAAGAAGGTGGACGTGCAGGGCCCTGTGCGACGCTCTGTTCTGACACGGCACGACCTGGCCTTAATCGTGGCTGAGTGGCGTGCGAACTCGCGGCTCACAAGTGCTATCGATCCAAAGGGGTGCCAGGAAGTGCTGGTCCTCGTGTTGGCCTACTTGAAACAGCAACACGCTGCCTCCTTCCCGCCCGCTACACCTACACCCACCCCAACGAAGGCTCTGGCACATGTGCCGCTGGACAAAGTCAACATTGTCTTTACTGATGGCGGGCAAGAGATACAGTGCCAGCCAGGTACTGGCCAGATTGAGTTTGGCCTGGACGCCATCAAGAAGGAGTTTTATGATGGCGCTCGATCCCGCTACCACTTGGAGAATGGCTTCATGTCCCAGGTACCCACTAAAGCACCTTGGTATTGATAAAACAGAGCTAACTTGATGTGCTCTTGTTTCCAGGTGTGCCACACAAAAGAGGATGTGCTGATGTGGTTTTTGCTGCATGAGTTCTGTCATCTTTTTCAAGGCTGCGAGAGGCATGGACAGGCCTTTTTCACTAAAGTGCTTGCTTTAGCACATGATAATGTATTTTTGTTTAGCTCTTATCCTAGAATTCTCTGCAATGGCACTCTTGGGCATTGTTACTGTGCTCAATAACCCTACCTGATGGCTGGATGCTTTATTTGATAATGTAGTTTGCAATAGATGACCCAGTTTGCCTGTCAGTGGAGTGAGTGTGCATCTATCACTTAGTGGTGGGAATAATTAATCACCTAGACCAGGGGCACAACCAAGAAGCATTTCTGCTTAATGTTGTAATCCCATCCACGGGCACTGGGTGACAACACAGCCTTGCCAATTCAAGCTTTACTCCCAAGCCTGTTGCCTGAGACCACTATCCAGGCACATGCACAGCCTTGGCGTGATGTCATCCTGCTCATACATAGTCCTAATACACCTCTGCACACACAGATGACAGTGCATCCAATTCATCATCTGGGAAAGTACAATGAGAAACACACACAAAACTCAATATCTTCCATTTTTAAGTGGTTTTTTCAATGCGTATGTGTATGTGTATGCAGTCCTGAAGTGCTCCTTCACCTACATCAAACTGCACACACAGATGACAGTGCATCCAATTCATCATCTGGGAAAGTACAATGAGAAACACACACAAAACTCAATATCTTCCATTTTTAAGTGGTTTTTTCAATGCGTATGTGTATGTGTATGCAGTCCTGAAGTGCTCCTTCACCTACATCAAACTCCATTTCCTTTGTTCTGGTGCCAATATCAAGCTATTTTTTGTCCAAAGTGTTGACATTCAGCTGGTGGCGCAAGGTCAGCTCATGAGGAAAAACCCCATTCCCCACAGCCACCTAATGTCCTGTTATCCAGTTGTTCACAGCTTTGCTGTGCTTGCAGGATGATTTGTGCAAGGGCAGCTGAAAGGGATCATGCATGATTTATTATTGACAGAAAAGCAGTTGGTTGTCATGTGTGTCACCTGGCTTGCTGATGCAGGTTGTGCAATGATTTTAGTGAGGGCTGCATCCTCATTCCACACATATGCATCAGATAGACTGGTAAGAATAAATGGCAATAAGGTTACCCACAACACATGCACATACAAGACCAGATTGAGGGCACATCTGTAGTGAAAGAGGTGCATGAGCATTGTGCATACTTTTGTGATGGTATTGCAAGCAACAATGGCACCATGATCACCCACAACACATGCCCAAACATGACAACATTGAGGGTGTAATTGTGGGAAAGAAGGTGCATGAGCATTGCATATGTGTACGTGATGGTATAGCAAGCATAAATGTCATGAAGACCTCCAACATGACATGCCCACCATGACCAGATGGCAGGCATGGTAGAGCAGAGACAAATGCAAAGAAGACCATCAACATCACATGCCCACGTGATCAGATGGCAGGCATTTTTGTGGTGAAGCAGGTGCATGAACCAGATAGCAAGCATTTTTATGGTAAAGGTGGTGCTTGAGCCGCATATGCATACACAATGGTAGAGCAGAGAGAAATGCCAATAAGACCACCAACATTACCTACCCACACATGACCAGATCGCAGGCATTTTTGTGGTGACAGAGGTGCAAGAGCATTGCATACATATGCTATGGTATGGCAAGCATAAACCCCAAGAAGGCCATTCACATCACATGCTCATACAGGACCAGATGCCAGGTTTTATGTGTGGCGCAATGGTGGCAAGCAAGCATGTGTGCTGAAGCAACGTCATCAGCAAGGATGCAGGCAATGAGGCAGTTTCAAACACACCACCTGCACATGCATGACAGTGCAGCATTAAGTCATGAGGTGCAGGAGCTACACCATCAGCATAGTTCAGGAATACATGCAAAAGGATGTGTTGACTTTACACAGCATCCACTGGGTCCTGTCCGATTTTTGAGGTGCCAGCTACTCCACCCATCAGCAATGATTGGACATTGGCTTTGCATGGGCAAACACCAATGCAAAGATAGAATTTTGCAGCCTGGAAGTTCCCAGTTCCAGGGGATGTAGGGCCATACAGGGGTTTCTCTCCCTTACTTTTTTGTCTTAGTGTCACAACACCAAACCACCTCCCCAACATCTGAATGACAACAGAGATGCCTACCCCAGCTGGTTTTGTAAGGCCATCTGTAAATTCAACTTCATTTTCACATCACATTTTGGACCTCTCCATTGACTTTTACTTCAATAAAATGAGAAATTTTACCTCCTTAAAATCCATTTGAAAGCACATAACAAACAATTACTCTACCTAAAATATTATAAACTTAAAATTACAATGGCTACTTGGTCTAAAGCTGGTTAATTCACCAGATAGCACTGCATTCCTGGAAATAAGTGCACAAACAAACACCAGTCATTTTCGACCTCTCATTTGATAAAATAGAGGAGGTTGTGGGTGGTGTATGTTTGTGATTTGCACCATTCACCAGTGACCAGCCACCAAATGGAGCTGCTGCAGAATTAATGAAATCTTTATGCTCATTACTGGGTAAGGTGAGATGGGAGATTGTGATTTAAAACCTATTTTGAGGAGCTAAATCTTGAAATCAAAATCAATTAATGACTGGACCTCTCATTTTATAATAGAGGTGGTTGTGGGTGAGTGGCTGACCCTTGGTTGGGAGTGGTGCCAGAGAGCAAGTTGGAGAGCAACTTGCTGTCCTTGTGGATCAAAAGATAGAGGTTCTCCATCCCTTATGCTGAGAGAAAGATAAAAAAAGCAGAGAAAGGATAACAAGGCCAAGCGTCAGTCCACTTATAAAATGAGCAGAATGTGGTAAAAATCCGCCCTCTTAGCTCAGCTGGTAGAGCGCACGACTGAAGAACGTGAGGTCGCTGGTTCAAACCCGGCAGAGGGCACTCATCTCCCAGCAAACCCAAGCACTTTTTGACCGCTGCACGGCAACCAAAAAGGGAACGGTTTGTTTGTTTGGATGTGGTGGGATTAGGTGTCGACAATCAAGACGACGTGGCCGAGTGGTTAAGGCGGTAGACTAGAAATCTACTGGGGTCTCCCCGCGCAGGTTCAAATCCTGCCGTCGTCGACCCTTTCCTTTTACCAACTGTGGGACTTCACTTCCTTGGCTGGCCTTCCTTTTATGGCTTTTGGAGGAACAAATTAGTGGCCAAGGAAGCTTCAAGATACTGCAAGGAGGTGAACGAGCCTTTGTGGTTAAGGAGAGCTGCTTAGGGACACTGATGCTGTATGTTGTGTGTAAAAAGTTTGGGCGCCGCCCGGAATCGAACCGGGGCCTCTCGCACCCTAAGCGAGAATTTTACCACTTAACTACGGCGCCTTCACCTGCACATGTCCTCTCACCCTAAGCGAGAATTTTACCACTAAACCCCGGCGCCATCACAGCGTGATTGCAACCAATTTGTCGGCCACAGTCCAATAGCGCAGTTGAACCAGCTGCCAGAAGCCAGCAACTCTGTGAAATTGCAGCAACTTCAGCATGGTACAACTACACTCTCTGCCTTGTATGGGCATGTTTTGGTGATCTTGTTGACCTTGATGCTTAAAATACCATCACTGAAGCATACACAATGCACATGCCCTTTCATTTCACCTGTTCACATGGGGCATAAAGTGACAACACTTCCTTGCCAATCAAGCTTTACACAAGCATATTGCATGTGACCAAATATGCAAACTGCCTTTGACATTATGTCATCCTGCTCATAGGCAATGTAAATGTACCTCCATAAATCAATTCAAAAAAGACTGGACCTCTGGCCACAGTGCCACACAAGCCCACCTTTGTCTGCAATGAGATTGTAAATGGTTAATAGGCAAGATTCTTTTACAGAGAACTGCCTCTTCCTTGGTTGCAGGAAATCCTCCAGCACCTGGAATGTGTACTGAATGTGGGCAGAAAGGCTAACCTTCAGTGCATACTCCAGGCCTATCAGCACCAAGAATGTGACAACAAACTGCTTGTGATTAAAGCAGGCAAGGTTGCCATTCTGGGCCATCCCCTTCTTTAGCAGCTGGAGAAGCAGTTCCACCAGAACAGCAAGCCTTGTACTTGTGGGTGGCTCCAAGCCTGTGAGTGTGCGTTCTGTCACACCCACATTGGGCTGCTCACCACTCCTCCTTATATGCTGTTGCTGATGGTGACAGCACAGAGAAGTACATCCTCTCCTGCATTGAGGCACATTCTGTACTCCCATGTGGGGTATGCCCAACTCACAAGTTGGCTCAACTCCACAAGACATGAATAGTATGCTGCCAAAGGTTAGCCCACACAGCAACCTGCCAAGACGCTGCAACATAACTCAGCTCAACACCTTGCCAGTGGTCAGAGCAATTTTTTGTTTTTGGCTGGAATAAACTCACCAGGAAGTTTTGGTTTTGCCACAGTCCCACTGATGATGATACTACTAATTTGGCATTGACCAATAGGAACCTGCACTTAGTAGGGACATGCCTTGAACTGAATGTTCAGGAAAATGAGACAGTGACTCTTTTTCTGCAGACAGCACCTGTCTGGGAAGGTCCTAAATGTCTACAGCTGCATGACTGCTGATTTGACTGTTGAAAACTGTAGACAGACCAAGAAGGGGCAGTGTCTCATTTTCCTGAGCAAATTTTTTCCAAGTACCTGCTTTCACCACAGTTGTCAAAGTTGCAACATATCTGGAATTGTGCCAACACTGGCTGGGCCTGAGGTGCATACTTCAAGTGCCAATGGTGTTGGGGCAGGCCATGGTAATGCCAGTCAGGAATAAGTTACACACTACATGTTTTGTGGTTGCATTTGCAGCTACCCAGAACCAGGGCTACACCAAAATGAATCAGCACAACTGAAACAATAGGGAGAAATCGAATTTACAAGCAGAACCTGCAAGCTCAGTCAGTTAATTACCTTCTTGCTGTGCAGTGCACTGACCCAAACCTAGTACAGGCGCCCAGCGTATCATAGTAGCAGCCGTCCTAGCTCAGTCGGTAGAGCGCAAGACTCTTAATCTTGTGGTCGTGGGTTCGAGCCCCACGGTCGGCTATCTTTTTAGCGGTGGAACTGCTTTGTTGGTCTTTGAGTCCTCCTTAGTAAGTCCAACATGAGGATCTCCTCTCTTTTGCCTTATTTCCTCTTGGTTGGTCATGGTATGGCTCCTTACCAAGTGAAGTGCCATCTCTTGTTTTTTCTTGGCTGAACCTTCATCAATGAGCTCACTTGCTTGGTGCTGGACTTGCCTCCCTTCTTCAATGAAGGCCTGCTTCACTTCATTACCAATTGAGGAAGAAGTAGTGCCTTGGCTTCTGTCACATGTAGCAGGTGATGCTGGCACCAGCCACTTACACAAACTTTTGGACAGTGAATGCATACAAAACAAATCTGCTGTGATGTAGTCGCAAGTAGGCGCAGAAAGCTGCCATAGGCATGCAACGATGCGCTAATATAAATAATGGTTTATCGGACAAATTTAGTCAACCAATCCGCTGTGGTGTAGTCGGTAACATTTATGGTTCTCACCCATGCGCCCCGGGTTCGATTCCCGGCAGCGGAATAACCTTTTGTTTGTTCCCTTTGGATGCCGTACTAAGGCGGACTCCCGTGAGAGCAGGTATTTTCACCAGCAGCAAGGGGAAGACGTCTGCGCTGAGTTCTCCACACAAATGAAGCGACACCAGAATGTGAGGAGAGCGTTTGCTGCCGCACGCAGCTGCTGGGCCCACGGGCAAGGCCTGCCTCGTGCTGCACCTGGTCTTTTCCCTGTGGCGCTCCTGCTTTCTCAAGCAGGGCGGGGGCTGTCGTTTGCAGCTGACGGAGGAGAGGAGAAGGGACATGCTGCTCTTGTGAAGAAGGAGTTCGCCGTGCAAGCTCAGCGCAACTATGACAATCAGGTGCCTCCCCCCAAACCACCGTAGGCAATTTTACCTAAACCTCCGCTTGAACGTAAGGCGGCGAGCAGCGATGCCATGTTGGCGTGGATCAGTGGGCATTTGGAAAGGGATTTGGAGCCGTCTTTTCGCGTCCTTGACGTTGCAGCTGGCACAGGGCGGATGAGGTGCGTAGCCGCCCTTCATGTTCCCTGCTCTTTACAACGTCTCCACTTCGCTGAGTGCATGCTTGCCAGCCGCCTCATTGCTCCAAGAGTGAAAGAGGCAATCGCGGTGGACCTCACGGAGGTGCGGACGCTCTTCTCTCCTTCTCTATGTGGTCATCTTAATGAGGCAACACCACGGTCACAGGAAATGATGGCTGTAGGAAAGGAGCAAGCTAGGTTGGCTGGCATCAACAACATACACTGGATAGTGTCCAAGGCACAACAGGTAGGTGTCGTCTGGTATCGTATGTGTGTAGTGCACTCGAGCTTATGTCAGCCGGATGTCTTATGACAGATGCCATTTATGGACAACGCCTTTGACATGGTGGTCTCAAGGTTGGCAGGTGCGTGATGCTCCTCTGATTGGATTACAACGGACACCCTTCTTGAACCCTTTGCTCTTTGTAGTGCATCACTGGGATGAACCACAGTCGATCGTGAGCGAGATGGCACGCGTGTGTAAACGTACGTATGGCTCATCAGCGCAAGAAGCAGCAGCCCCACGTGGTTTCACTAACTCGCCTGGCACTCTCCTCGGCATCAATGAAGCTGGTGGTAACGTTGTTCTGATTGATATCGTAACACCCGATGACCTCACGGATGCGCAAGGTTCATTTTTCTCATTGTATTCGCTTGTGTTCTCCAAAAGAGGCCAACAGCAACTGGTGGGAGCTGACCACCAAACACAGGGGCACGACTCAACGATTTGGAAAGGCTGAGGGACCCCTCTCACGTGTCCTTCTGGCGCCTGTCCGAGCTCTTTGGCTTTCTCGAAAAGGCTCGCCCGGCCCTCAGGCCTTTCCCGCTCGTCGCGAGAAAGGACAACCAGGTGTTTCTTGATCAGTGGCTGGACGTTACCAACACGTCTGCCGCGAGTCGCGAGGCGATCACCGCCGCACTGGAAGCCGAGCTCGAGCAAGAGTCCAGGGAGCTGTCTGATGGCAGCCGTGTCACCGGTTTCCGTCCTCGACGCAACTCGAGTGACGGGAGCCTCCACTTCACCCATTCCTACGTCTTCTTGTCCGCCCGCAAGGAGTAACGAACGATGTCTGTTGTGTGCTACCATCAACATCACGGCAATATATTGGTCGACCAATAGTGGAGAAAGCTGTGCGCATATGTTGGATTGAAGATGTGAATTGTTTATTCGTTGGAAGTCCCACGACCCTCCCAACAGAGCACTTGCGAAGCACTTTCGCGTTCCTCTGTCGGGCGAGCCGTGGCGTTGTGGCCTTCCTTTGGTGGTGGTACAGCACACACCACGCGCGGATGGAGAGCGAGGGCGAGCCGGAGCGAGAGAGACCAGTACTGCTCCTCCATGGAAGAGAGCGCCTGGTCGCCTCCGTCCGTCCACCCGTCACACGCTACCCGCGGCGGCATGCTCAGCTCGAGGAGTTTGAACCGGGAGAGGACTGGCCCCCTGGGCAGGGCCTAGACGTTCCTCTCCTGCCTCCTCGGCTGCGACTGAGATCAGAGAGAAGAGAGAGAGGAGAGAGAGAGAGAGAAGAGGAGAAGAGAGAGAGAGAGAGGAGAGTGACTGTCGCCTTAGAGCTTGTCCATGAAGGCGGCGGCAGTGGGGAGCTCGGCCTTGAGACCCTTGCGCTTGCGGACGCCGAGCACGGTCTTGCCCACCGTGCTGTTGAGGTCGAGCGGGTCGCCGCTCATGGCCTGCCAGTGGTCAAAGACGCACTGGGGGAAGGCGTTGCCGCCGGTGGCCTCGCGAAGGGCCGAGGTGAAGCCGAAGGACTCCATGACCGGCAGGTAGGCCTTGAGGGTGTAGATGGGCGTGCCCTCGCGCTGCTCGGAGGAGAAGACGTGACCGCGACGCATGGAGAGGACGCTGTAGACGCCGCCCATGGCCGAGTCCTCGGTCTGGATCTCGACGAGGTACATGGGCTCCATGAGCCTCGGGCGAGAGGAGAGCTGCGCGGCGTAGAGCACGCGACGCGCGGCGGGGATGATCTGGCCGGCGCCGTGGTGGATGGCGTCGGCGTGGAGCGTGACGTCGGTGATGTTGAAGCGCGCGCCTCGCACGACCTCGCCGCACAGGGCGCCCTCGCGCGTGGACCACTGGAAGGCGCTCATGAACGAGTCCTTGATCTCGTTGAGGTACTGCACGCTCTTGGTCGTGTCAAAGAGCGCGTTGGGCCCGGTCGTCTCGGGGCCCCAGCACCAGATCTTGCGCGACTCCAGGGGGTCCCAGCCGAACCTGTCCGCGAGCTCGCGCCCGAGCTCCTTGGCCTCGGTGCGGATGTTGATGCTGCCGCTCTCGACGGCGTCGGCGAGGCCCTCGGGGAAGGGCTCGGCGGTGACGTAGAGCCGGTTGTGCTTGTTGGGCGACTTGGCGAGACAGGCCTCGGGGCAGGCCTCGGTCACGGTCTCCCTGAACGAGGTCACCGGGTCGGACTGGTGGAACTCGACCCGCGCCAGCTCGGCCAGGTCGCCCAGCACGATCTCGAGGTGGAGCTCGCCCGCGGCGGCCACGATCATCTCGCCCGTGGCGTCGTCGATCGAGCACTGCACGCACGGGTCGGTCTTGACCAGCTTGCGCAGGCCATCGGCCAGCTTGGGCACGTCGGCCGCGTTCTTGGGCTGCACGGCGACCCGCACGACGGGCGACACGCTGAACTTCATCATCCTGAAGTTGTGCGCCACCTCGCTCGTGGTCACCGTGCCGGACTTGATGAGGAACTGGTCGAGGCCGACCAGGCACACAGTGTTGCCGGCGGGCACGCTGTCCATGTTCTCGAAGTAGCGGCCCATCGCCACGCACACCTTCTGGATGTTCTTCAGGTACAGGTCCGACTTCTGGCCGGGCACGTAGTCGGGCCCCAGGATGCGGACCTTCTGGCCGGTCTTGGCCGTGCCGGAGAACACACGACCAAAGGCGTAGAACCGGCTGCCCTGATCGGGAGACGGGACCAGCTTGGAGATGTAGACCATTAGGGGTCCTGCAAGGCACAAGTGTGTGAGTGGTGAGTGATGCAACGCCGCTCATCCTCGTCCGTCGCTCTCCTGATCTTCAGCAGTTGTGTGTGTGTACCTTCGGGATCGCATCTCCGGATGGCGTCGGCGCACTCGTCGTCCATGGGGCCCTCGTAGAGGTTCTCCACGCGATACTTTTGCGCCTCGACGGGCGAGGGCAGGTGCCGCACCATCATCTCCAGTAGAGCCTGTCATCGGTGTCGACAAAAATAAGACCGGGTGGGCGATGGGTGGAGGGGTTGGGGGGATATATGGGGGTTGGGGGGGAGGGGTTCGTACGGAGCCGAGAGGGAGGAACTTGGGCATGACGCACTTCATGAGGTCCTTGCCTTCGAGGGCCTTCTCGGCAGCCTTGAGCTCGATGCCGAGCTGGTGGATGTTCTTGTCGAGGGCCTCACGCTTCTCCGGGCCGCCGAGGCATCCCTTGATGACCCTGTAGATGGGGCTCAGCACGAACTGGCAGAACCCGCGCTGCAGCTTCTTGCCCGTCGTCGGCGAGACGTCGGTCTTGAGCCTGCGCAACCGTAACGGTGCACACACAAAGTGAGCCACGAGCAAGCGGCAATTGGGAGAGCGGCCAGGCGCACCACTTCTTGACGTCGGGATCGTAGAAGTTGTCGCCCCACAAGCGTTTTTGAAGCTTGGCTGGTGGAACGCCTAACTTTTTGCCAAGTATTGTGGCAAAGGTCGTTAACGTGAAGCCCCTGTTCAGAAAGAGAGAGAGAGAGAGAGAGTCAAGCGGTGAGCTCATAGTCATAATTGAGAACGGAGGAGCAAGATTGCGCAAGATTTAGGAGGAGGGGGGTGGGGGTTACCAGCCGTGGAGGCCTGAGGCAAAGGCCACGGTGCCCTGGTCGGGCTGGACGAAGGGCTCGCCGAGGCCCTCGTCCTTGTAGATGGCGATCACGCTGTTGACCGACTCGATCGTACGGCACAGGCGCGCGTAGAGCTCCTCGGGCTCCTGCATTCACGCCACCAGGTGATGTGAGTGACGTCATGGTGGATCCAATAATTGTAATGTAAGGAGTGTGTGTTGTGTGTGATCGCGTACAAGCTGCTGCTCGAGGATGGCGCGGTCGATCTTGTTCATGACGAGAACGGGCTTGACGCGCTCCGACAGGGACTGCCTGAGCACGGTGTTGGTCTGGACGCACACGCCCTCCACGCAGTCGACCACCACCAGCGCTCCGTCGGTCACGCGCAGCGCGGCGGTCACCTCCGAGGAGAAGTCGACGTGGCCGGGCGAGTCGATCAGGTTGAGCAGGAAGCCCTCGAGAGACTTGGCAGCCGTCTCGGCCTCCTCACCTGCACCGGTGGCGGCGACGACCTTCTCGTCGGCGTTGGGCAGCTCGAAGTAGAGCGACAGGCCCGTGGACTTGATGCTGATGCCGCGCGCCTGCTCGGCCTCGAGTCCGTCGGTGAACCTGTTCTTCGACGAGATGCCAGCCATCCTCACCAACGAGTCTACGCAGAAAAAACCAGGCGACCAGTCAACCCACGCTCGCACCCAATTCGGCGAATGAGAGAGGCGGAAAGGAGGTAGGTGCGTACCGGTGAGGGTAGACTTGCCGTGGTCAACGTGGGCGATGACGGTCACGTTGCGAATGTTGTCTTGCCGGTCCATGATCTCTCTGACTTGGTCAGGCGAAAAGTTGGGCTGGTGGAGAGATAACCCAAACAAAGAGAGAGTTGTTGGCAGCTGAAGCACACCAGAGCGCTAATCCTATTGAGAGATGTACCATGTTGAGGGGGGTTGGTGGGGTCGAGTAGTGGGGGGCGGTTTGAGCCTAACTTGGCTGTCGGTCGTTTACAACTTGTCGTCTACACCTTCGCTTGAAGGTGAAAACGAGAGGTGGTAGGGGGGTCACACGGTGAGTTAGCTGGTGGGCTGTGAAGGTGTAAACTTGAGATGGCACTGGTGGTGTAGCTGTTAGGCAAGGAAACAAAGACTCGCATTGGCCCTACTTATGGCTCGCCACTCTTGGAAATGGAACGGAAGCGAACTAGGTATTTTCTTACAAGGTGCCCCGTTCAGCAAGCCCGGACAAGCCCGAATTCCCCTGCAAATGAGGCAAGACCACTCAGAGAGGCCACGTAGCTGTTCTGGGAAGGACAGAGATCTGCCACACCGCACCTGTGCCGTTGCCAATTCGGGTTTCGGCCGAGCTTGTACGCGAGGAATACACGACAGAAACAGGAAAGCGCAGCACGGCAAAGCTTGCTTGTATGATTCTCAATCAGCTGTCAACCTCCCCAAAAAAGATATCAGAGAAGGAGCAAAAGATGTGCATCCGCCGGGAATTGAACCCGGGTCTCCCGCGTGGCAGGCGGAAATCTTGCCACTGGACCACGGATGCTGCTCTACCAATCGAGTATCCAACGTCTCGATTCTTCCACAATTCCTTGCCCTCGCGTTGTGCTGCTTGCCGTGTTTCCGTGTCCGAGACCAAAGATGCGCCGGAAGATACGGCTGCAGCTCCACGCCTCGCGCGATGCCGCAGCATCCCACACAACATCTAATGCATTCAGCACACACGACGCCGACGCGCGGCCCCTTCGCCGTTTCTCGTCTGCTACCGCCGTAGAAGGCCAGCGACTTGTTCGCACCTTCATCGCGGTAGTGCCGCCCCCCTCGCTGGTTGAAAAGGTTCGTCATGCTCCTTGCCCCGCTTCCCTCCTGTATAACCGAGCAACACGGCCAGTGCAGATCTACAGTGAGACCAGCTCGCTTCGGCTCACCCCCAGTGACCCGAGCCCAGCAACCCCTGCGCTGCCGCCAGCACAGGTGTGCTCTACCCGTGTCTGGTCCGATGTGCAACTTGTTATTCACTGTCTGCGGTTAGTCGAGGCTGCGGTGGGTGCGCGCCAACAACTTCCACCTTACGCTCAACTTCTTGGGGGCCATCGAGTCCACTCGCATCGACCTCATCAAGCAGACTTTGGAACAGGCCGTTGCCGACATCGGGTTAAGTTCCCACTGACGGCCTTGTGACTATTCAGCGCACTGACCCCACCACGTTGTTATTGTTGCAGTCCGTTTGAAGTTGAGATAAGCCGTATTGGAGTTTTTCCATCGTGGAACGCACCCCGCGTGGTACGCGCGCGCACCCCAACGCTATGACGACTACTGCGATTCACACGTGAGCGCTATGATCTGTACAGCTGCATGTGGAGACCAACAAGGGTCGCGAGGAGCTGGCGACACTATCCCGCCGCGTGTGGGACAGCCTCCGGGTCGCCCGAACGAACGAGGAGGAGGCCCAAAGGGCCCAGCTTCAGCCAAATAGCGACTCTCTGGACGACACAGAACCCTCAATCCTTGAAAAGGAGGTGGGCATCGAGATCGAGGCCCCTAACGCACACGGCCACGGCAAGCGCAAGTTGGAACAGCTCCACAGCGAGGATTGTGCAGTCGAGAGCAGCGCAACCGATCAGGGCGCATCGCGAAACAGCGAAAGCCGAGGTTTGAGCGAACAGCGTCCGGTAAACCGGTGGCCCGAGGAACCACGGCGCCAGGAGTTTATACCACACCTCACCCTGGCTCGCTGGCGAGACGAGCGCGGGAATGGGCGCGGGCGGGATCGGCGCAAGGGCCGCCGACAGCCCGTACAGCTCTCGGAAGAGGACGAACGCATCCGCGCGTTGGCGCACACATGGCAGGAGCGCCTGTCCTTCGAAGGCACGGTTGCCCCGCCCCACAATGCGGCGCACCGGTTTCTCACACAAGCGTGATGGCGCGTCCAGTCAGCGAGATCTACCTCATGGAGAGCGTGCTTCCTGCGCCGGGCGCACATGGAGAAGACAGGGAAGTTCGCTATGTGCCGCTCCACATACAGCCCCTTGCCGCTCCCCGCCATTCTCTTACGCCTCAGACATGACATGGTAGTGCGATGATCACGGTGTACATTGGTTGGTTTCAAGAAAAGGACAACGCTAGGATGTGGAGGCCGTCGCTGGAGAAGGCGAGTGGGCGGCGATCATGTGAGACAACAAGCGCTCGTAGGTGTTCTCGACGCTGTACTTGAAGTCCTTCTCCCGGCCCAGTACGTTGGGCGCGTCGCGGAAGGTGAAGTTGAGGCGCACGTTGTGGAGCTCCTGGGGT
>JANDJZ010000500.1:0-32772 GCA_027943245.1 Acanthamoeba sp. SK_2022b | reverse complement strand
TTCGGCGTCTTCGTCGACGGGCATCTTGGAGTCCCTTCTCCCGATCGCTCCGAGAGTCTTGCCACCCTTCTTGTTGGCCTCCTTCTCGGCCTTCTTGGCCCTCTTCTCCTCGTCCTTTTTCTTCTTCTCGTCCTCTTTCTTCTTTTTCTTTTCCTCCTGCGCCTGTCGCTTGGCTTCTTTCTCCGCCTCCTTCTGCTTCTTCTTCGCGTCCTTGTCGTTCGTCTTCAGCACTGCACCAACACACAACGAGCGCAAACCATCAGCGCTCAACACGTACACGCCAACTCACAACAGAGTGGGGGAGGCTGGGATTACCTGGCGCCGAGACTGCCGCCGGGACTGGGTCTAAGCAACAAGAATGAAGGGAAAGCGGATAACACAAGTCAATACGACATGCAGGAGGTGAAAGAAATAATGCGGTGCGGAGAAGGGGAAGGCGAGACCGTTGAGTTTGTCCACGGAGGTGAGGAGGGTCGACGCGAAGCTATTGGCCTCGAGCTGTGAGGCAAAGTTGAGGCCGTACGCGAACTTACTGTCGGAGAACTGATGGAAGGTCTTGGCGGGCTTCTGGTAGGTGAGCTCCTTGTAGAGCGGCGTGTCGATAACCACCTAGACCGAGACCAGAGCAGTCGATTGAGGAAAGGATTGCTGGGAGGGGAGAAAGGAGGGGGAGAGATTCGTAAAAGTGGAAAGGGGAGCTCTCACCTTATCTCGTATGACCTGAGACGTGGCCACGACGCGATATGAATTTCGCGTCGGGTGGTGGTAGATGTTGACCAGCGAGAGTCCTCCATCTTCGGGCTGCCAAGCATTGTCCCTGAAGTAGTAGACTGCGGCTCGTACCGAGATGAGCAGCTGTTCCCTGGAAGCGAAGAAAACCACAGATTAGCGGGGAGGTCGATCTAGATGGTCGCAGTACTTTTGTCAACGAACATTTTGGCGGTACACTACGCGGCGAGGAGACTTTGTATGTTGTCGTTCTGCTTTCCTCTGTCTCTGCTTGTTCGAGAACGAAGGAGAGGGATGAGGGTTGCGTTTGAGGCTCTCTCCTTACGGATCGTTTTTGTCAGTTTGGTCTTTAACCGTCCCACCAGCGGTCAGGGACACAAAAAGCGTTCTTTTTTGTATAATTTTTTGTTTCGGTGTTTGGTTGCTTTATTTGACCTCGATTGACGGTATTTGGTAAGGCGGTCACGGAAAGCCAAGACCATACCCCCCCCCCCCATTTCATGCACTTTCAAGGAGGGGCGTACCGGGTGGACCACGGATGGGCTCGACCCCTGTTTTCTAGCAATGGTTTGGGAGAGAGGTGAGGGGAGAAGTGGGCGAGGCAGAATGCACACACTGCACTAGGTGCAAGCAGCAACTCTGCGCCAATAAGAGGCATGGTGATGTACGGTTGCTGCTGCACCATTGCGAGCATAACGCGGGGGAGCTCGGGTCGGTGGGGTGGCCGGGTGCAGACTGCTTCGCCACAGAAAACAGAGCACGGGCCGTGTATGTATGTGGGAGAGGGAACAAGACGAACAGAGGTGGGGTGCCACACATACGCACAATAAACATTTATTGGTCGGTGGTGGCCCGTAACGGATGGATGAACGGGTGGTTGAACGGATGGGTGGAACTGAAAGTGCCCCCAGGATGATGGAAAGTGAAAATCCCACGCGCGCGTGTGTGTGGTGGACCTGGCTCCTTGGCGTCACGCGGAGAGGAAAAAGCATACCATCCGTCGTGGGGGACGAGAGATGGAGGGCTCTCGGGCTTAGGCGGCGATGTTCACCCCTCGCTCCTTGGCCTTCTGAGCCCGGATCATCTCGAAAATGAGCATCCTGCATCGAAGAAAGAGAGGGAAAGAAAGAGAGCGCGATGAAACCAAGCGGCGAGATAGAATTGGAAGTAGGTGGGGGGGGGGGCAAGGGAAGCACAAGGAAACCCCCCTCTCTGGAAAAGGCGGAGCGGATGGAGAGGGGGGGAGGGGTAGAGCGATGGCAACCGGTCTTGGAGAGGCAACACAATAAAACGAGGGAGGGAGATGGGCGGAGAGAAAGGTACCGCCAGAGCTTGATCACGAAGACTTCGGCTTCGTCCTCGAGCACGAAGGCGAGCTGGTCCAGAATCTCCTGAGGGGCCATGTGGTTGGACATCTTGGCCAGGACGAACTCGATCAAGGTGGCCTCCTCCTCGCCCAGATACTCCACGATCTTCTTGGTGACCCACGGCTTCATCTTCTTCGGAACGATCTCCGCCTGCAACGCGCATGCGTGAGTGCTTGCCCCAGGGACCCAGGGCCAACCCCTCCCCTCTGTTTCCCAAGGGCCGTGCATACCTCATCGACGATGTCCCAGTTGAGCTGGAAGTTGAAGAGGTCGTCCTTGCCGGCAGGGATCATGGCTACGATCTGCTTGGCCTCCTCCTCTCGCTCCTTCTTGATCTGTTCCTCGGTCCGCATGGGCTCCAGCGGGACGAGCTTCTTCCGCTTGGGGTTCGTGAGCGGATTCTGCTCCTCGTCGGGATTGAACCCGGGAGTCACGCCGAGTTTCGTGGGCTTCTTGATGGTGGGCGCCGAGATGCGGAGGCCCAGCTTGACCCTGAACCAACCCCCCCCCCAAGAACAGTCAGCAGCTGCCGTTAGCTCACCGGAGGACCGAAACGGGCGCCACGAGAGGAGGCACAAGGCACCTTTGCTCGGAGGAATCGGGAGAGATGGGCGTGAGCCCGTTCTCCGTGTCATCGGCAAACGAAGCGTCGTAGCTTCTCTTGGCGCCCGGGTGCTGCTGCTCACTCGCCTCGGCCGCGGAGCTCCTGTAGGCCTCGGCCTCCTCCTGTCGTCGCTGCAGCTCCTCCTGCCTTCGCCGCTCCTCTTCGATGCGCGCCTGCTCCTCCTCGACCTCCCTCCGCCGGTCGTCCTCGTCGTCCTGCTCCTCCCTCTCCCTGTCCTTCCGCCTCTTGCCGGCCTTTCGTCGCTTTCTATCCTCCTCTTCGTCGTAGTTGAGCTCCTTCTCGATTTGCCATTCGCGCTCCTTCTTCTCCTCGCGCTCCCGCCGCTCGCGCAGCCTCTCCTTCTCTCGCTCGCGCGTTTCCCATTCCTTCTCCATCTCGCGATACTCTCGCTCGTCCCTCTCGCGCTTCCTCGCCTCTCGCTCCCTTTCCGCTCGCCGCCGCTCCCGCTCCTTGGCTCTCTCCTTCTCCCGCTCCCTTCGCTCTCGCTCCAGTTCTTTGTCCCAGCTGCTGCTGGCCTGCCGCTCCTCCTCTCTCCTCGCCGCTTCAGAGCCTTCGCCCTCGTCCGACGTCTCCATGCCCTTGAGGAAGTCGCCGGCCTTCTTGTCGGATAGGAGTGCCTTGATCTTCGCCAGGATGGCTTCATCCGGGAGGTCTTCTTCCTCCTTCTCTACGGGAGCGGCCTCTTCGCTCGGCTTGTCGACAGCGGCAGCGGGCTCCTCCGAGGTCGGCTCCCCATCAGCAGGTGCACCGTTGGCGTCTGGGGGCGGCTGCTGCTTCTCTTGCTGCTGCTGCTGCTGCTGCTGCTGCTTGATGTTGGCTATGGCGGCCTTGTTCTTCTGGTAGCGGTCGAGCGCCTCCCTGGTCTTGTCGTCCACGTTCAGCAGCAGTTGACTTCCATCGATTTCAAGATTACTTAGCAAACGCAGGGCTCGCAGGGCGCCCTCCTCGTTCTCGAAGCGCGCGAAGCCGAAGGGACGCGGGGTGTTGCTGATGGGATCCATCATACGCTTCCAATTGGCCACCTTGCCGCACTGCTGCAGCAGACGCTCGATGAAATCGTCGGTGGCGCTCGCTGGGATGCGACCCACGTAGACCGTCGTTTCCACGCCGAGGAGCCGAGGAGGGGCCGAGATTGTGGCGCCGACGCGCACGGGGAGCGCTCCACCAGGCGGGACAAAGGGGAGAGGCACACCTCCACCCTGGGCTCCTGGCGGTAGAGATACGTGCACTGGAGGTACACCAGGCCGAACAGGAGGCATGCCAGGCGGCATGCCGGGAGGCATCCCCGGCATAGGGTAAGGAGGTGGACCACCCATATAGGGGGGACGACCTGTAGATCGATCATGAAGCGCAAAATTGTGAGCTTGAATTCAAAATTAGATTGAATTTGATCGAGATGGCAGGTAGCGCACCCATTGGGGGCACGCCGTAGGGGTAACCCGGTGGGGGCATGCCCATAGGATAGCCCATCGGTGGTGCGCCCGGATAGCCCATTGGCGGCATGCCCAAGCCGGGCATGCCAGGGAAAGGCCCTCCAGGATAACCAGGGGGTGGGTTCATCTCTTCGCCTCTGTTTGTGCTGCTGGTCTTGGCGCTGGAAAGACAAAGAGAAATGTTCGAACATGCTCTGAAATTGCATTTTTGTGGGGAGAAGAAGCTGCGCCAATTCTCGTGCGTTAGGCGGCCTTCTTGCTCCTCTTTCTCGATGTGGTCTTCTGGTGTTGGTCCCTGGTGTCGTTCGATGTGCCCGATTGAAGCGGAGAGGCCTGATCGGCGGAGGCTGAGCCGTAGTCGCTCTTGCCACCGGTCTTGGAAACTAGACGCGTCTCCTCGATGACGATGTCGTGGGAGAGGGCCTTGCACATGTCGTAGATCGTGAGCGCGGCGACGCTGGCGCCTGTCAGAGCCTCCATCTCCACTCCAGTCTTGTGGTGCAGGCTCACCTCACAGTCGATCACAACCCGCTTGCCACCTGTCTCTGTCTGCACCTTGGTGGCGGTCGCTGCCGGAGTGCCCTCGTCCTCCATCTTGATGGAGATCTTGCACCCCTCGATCGGCAGTGGGTGACAGAAGGGAATGAGCTCGCTCGTCTTCTTGACCCCCATGGTGCCAGCCACGATCGCAGTCGCAAACACGGGTCCCTTGGGACTAGCGATCTCTCCGCCGCTCAGCGCCTTGAGCACGGCCGCGGGCAGACGCACAAAGGATCGCGCGAGCGCCGTGCGCTTGGTCACCTGAGACGTGGCAACCGAACATGTCAACCCACCTAAGCCAATAAGCAAACGGCCCAGGAGCGAAGCTTTGCGCACCTGCTTGGCGCTGACGTCGACCATCGTAGGCGTGTTGGTCTTGGTATCGACGTGGGTCAGTCCGCTGGCTGCTTCAGCTGCTGGATCGGCGAATGCAAAAGGTGAGAGCGGGAGATGACAACTCGGACGCAGCGCATGGAGGAGGAATGGGTGAGCGAGGAGGTGATTGGGGAGAGGAAGGTGGGTGGGTGCGGTGCATATGTAGAGCGTGAACGCGCACTTTAATTTGTGGTGAGGAAGTGGAGAGTAATTACAGCAGCACGTCGCGAGTGCTGAATAAATAGGTGAGGATGGGGGTAGATGGGTTGATAGAACGCGAACGAGCATGGAGCGGGCGGAAGGCCACAGCAGGTCCATCTCATCGCCACCGTCTATCTGTCTCTCAAGCCATCCTCATATCTCTGTCTCTATCACTAAAAATCGCTCTCCATCGGCTCTCAGCCGCCTATGAGGATCATAGGACGGTTCTTATTTTTGGCGATGTCGTACATGTCATACATACCTCCATGGTGCTCCTTCTTTCGCTTGACGGCCGAGTCGATCAGGCGGGACAGCTGGGCGTCGGTGGCGTAGCCCACTCGCATGGCGTCGCGCAAGGAGACCTCGGAGGAACCGAAGAGGCACACCTTGAGATTGCCGTCGGCGGTGATGCGCAGTCGGTTGCACGAGCCGCAGAAGTGGTCGCTCATGGACGTGATGAAGCCAACGCTGCCGGCGAAGCCCGGGATCGACCAGGTCTTGGCCGTCTCGTTAGGTGTCGGGTCGGGCAAGCGGAGGAATTCGTTGCCAAAGTCGCGCTTTATGATCTCGATCATCTCCTTGTAGGATAGGAACTTCTGATCGTTCCACCGGTTGCCGTCGAAGGGCATGTACTCGATGAAGCGCACCTGGATCGGCTTGTCCCTCGTCAGTTTCACAAAGTCGACGATTTCGTTGTCGTTCACCCCTCGCATCACCACGCAGTTGATCTTGAGCGGATTATAGCCATAGTCCACCGCCATGTCGATCGCCTCCATCACCTTCTCCCAGCCCTTTCGCCTCGTGATCTGCGTAAACTTCTCGCTGTCGAGCGTGTCCAGGCTGATGTTCAGTTGGTTTAGGCCCGCCTTACGCAGGTTGGGCAGCTTGCGCGCCAGCGTGATCGCATTCGTCGTCATCGCCATTGCTCGCAGCGGCAATGCACCGACCTCGCTTACGATCTCCTCTACGTCCTTCCTCACCTACAAAGGCAAAACGGCAACAATAATATTAGGCGCGCCGATGAGCACGAAAGCGCGCAGACAAAGTCGCAGTAGAAGAAGCGGTAAGCGAGGGGAGAGAGAGAGAGAGAGAGAGGATGGAGCAGGCACCAGTGGCTCGCCTCCGGTGAACCGGATCTTGTCTACACCGGCATCGACGAACAGTCGTGCCACGCGCACGATCTCGTCTTTGGTGAGCATCTTGTCGTTGGACTGCAGGTCGATGCCCTCCTCCGGCATGCAGTACATGCACCGAAGGTTGCCTGTGTTACCAACAAGCGGCACGGGCCGCACGTTGTCAGCAGTCTACGAAGATCACGCAAGAGCAGGTGCGTGATGGGAGAGGATACATCGTTCCGTTAGTGAGATGCGCAGGTAATTGTGATGCCGATTGAAGTTATCCCTCAGAATGGAATCCGTCTGTGGTGCGCTCATGGCAGTTGAAACGGCAGGCTCCTCTTGCTTGTGTACGCGAATCGCGGCAGCTTCTGCCGAAAACAGTCTCCTCGACCCCTGCACATCGATCAATCTCATCAATTAATCTCAGTTTTTAATAATAAAAGATCGAAGAATGAATTTAAAGGCGTACATACGTGCTCACTTGCACATCGCAGACCGTGCTGCTTGGCACAGGCGAATCCGCCTCGCCTCCCGTTCATCATCTTGTAGCTTTGCGGGCTTCGAAGGTGCGACCAAGCCGGGACTATTCAAGCCGAGAGGGAAAAACCTTGTCGCCGACACGGAAAACCTTTTTCGTTTGAGACTATCACAAAGCGTGCGAGGGCACACGCATGAGAGTTAACTGCCTGTTCTTTGCGGCGAGCAAGGACGCCACAGGAGTGCCTGAGAAGGAGCTGACGGTTGCAGAAGGGCTCAAAACCAACGCACTCATCGCGAAACTCATCGAGCTGTACCCCGGATTAGGTGCCATCTTCCAAAGCGCGGTACTCGCAGTAAATCAGGAGTACATCGATCCCGAATTCCCCGTCGAGCTTAAGGAGGGTGACGAAATCGCTGTCATTCCACCCATTAGCGGAGGTTAAAACAGAGATGCAACAAGAAGCGATCGATTTTGTGGAGGTGACGGAGGCGCCCCTCGGCCTCGACCGCCTCGTCGCGTTCGCGGGCTCACCCAAGGCGGGTGCCATATCCACCTTCTCGGGCACGACGCGTGACAACTTCCAGGGCAAGAAGGTGGTGCACCTAGAGTACGAGGCCTACAAACCGATGGCCGAGAAGGAGCTACACAAGATTGCCCAGCAGGTGCGGCAGAAGTGGCCCGACGTGCTCAAGGTGGCGCTCGCGCACCGCATCGGAAAGGTAGACATTGGCGAGGCCAGCGTCGTCATCGCCATCTCCTCGCCACACCGCACCGACTCCCTCGAGGCAGTGCACTACGCCATTGACGAGATCAAGGCCGTGGTGCCTATCTGGAAGAAGGAGTTCTACGAGGAGGGCGGCGTGTGGAAGGAGAACGTGGAGTGCTGCCACAGCGGTCCCCACCGAGGACGAAAGGAGGCTTCCTCAGACGACCACCATCACGGCCATCACCACAACCACGCCTCTCACTCGCACACCACCGGCACCGGCACCGACAAGAGCGGCGAGACCCCATGACGCCCTCAGTAAATAGAGCCTTATTTATTCGCCTCCCTGACACGTTGCTCTCACCTTATGAGACGGACCAGCGGGCCTGCAGTGGTAGAAACACTGTTGTGTATGTGTGTGGTAAGTCTCAGGCACACAACCTCGTGGTTAAGAACAGTATCACTTTTGAATGCGCATGTAGCAAGCGGAGGTGCGTACCTTTCCAGCACGCCCTGGCCCACCAAATCGCGAATATGAAACAATGGCCCGAGAGTCGAGTAGCGGAGCCTCTTCTGTTCCAGGTCCTCCTGTAGCAGTTCTTTGTGCTTCTGTCGCTTGAGGATGGCGACTACCTCTTGTCGGCCCTTGACGCAGCTCTTCATGAAGGCGCCGATGTTGGGCACGGAGAACCAGAACCCCTCCCCCTCCACCTCCACCCGCATGTCCCGAATGAGCACGCCAGCGTTGACGAGTATCCTGCTCGAAGATTAGCCCCACCAGCGCACAACAGCGTTAAAGGAGAGCAGCGGCAGCCAGCAGGGTTCGCCTTCTCAGAGATGCGTACATGATCTGCTCTTCGTCGGCTGCCTGGTCTGCGAAGAGGAGCTCGACGAGACGCTCCTTTGGGATGTACTCGTCAGTCTGCGTAGCCGGTAGGACAGTATTTACAAATGTGTCTGCGCAACAGCAGGAAGAAGGCCACTCCCCGATAAGCACAGATAGGCGTTACCTTCAAAGAGCGCGGGCAACAACATCACGTACCAAAGATAGGCGAGTCCTCCTTATGGTTGGCCACCAGCTGTCGCCGTTCGGCTGCGATCTGAGCGCGATAGTCCTCTACAAACAGCACTGCGAACTCGTTGGTCTTGACATGCACCTTGAAGCTCCGGATCTTGCCAACGCGCTTCAGTTGGTCCTTGAGTGGTGCAAAGGCCCACGAGAAAGGCGTGAGGCGGTTGGCATTGGCTGGGTGTGAGCGAAACTGATCATACCAACTCTCGGTCGACCTGGGTGCGATCGCTGACAATGGCATAGAGCTGATTCATGAGAATGATGGGGACTGAGACCCTGCTCTTCTTGAATTCGGGGAACTGTGTGCGCAACACCTGCAAGCCAAGTTCAACGTCGGAGGGAAGTGCTGCAGAAGCGTATGGTGAGTGGGAAATCCCCAAGCTTGCGGTGGGTCCAAGAGGCAAAGGGAAGGACACCAAGGGGGGAAATGATGATGATGAACACCTTCAAGCTGGGCTGCTGCCCCGGCTTCTGCACCAACATGCATGCTGCGCACTCGTCCACGTGCTCGTGGTGAGTGGTAGAGGCTGGGGAGTACAGCAGGTGTCTTCCTCTTCATCTTGATGTGCCCCGTCCGCACGGCTTTTTATATTTCCCGTTCATTTCTCCACAGGATTTTCTAGGATCGCTTGGGAACTGTCTGTTTCCCGTTACTTTTCTTTGGTTTCGGGTGTTGTGCGCTTTGCCTCAAACTTGCAGCGCAGACAGGACAACACCTCACGCCTCCGCTCACAGCCAATCTGAATTAAAACAGCAGGCAGTGTTAGAAATGCAAGACCCCAACTTCTTGAAGTACATCAACACTACGATTAAGCTCCTATCGACACACAGCGGACGGGACAAGGTCGCCAAAACGCTGCACTACGCGTCACGCATTTTGATATGGCATTTGCAGAACAAGGGCAAGAAGGAGCGGGCTGACCAAATAGAGTCGTTCAGACAGGCGATCGGAAACAGCCGGAGGGTGGGCCGATTCTTCTCCTTTCTCAACTCTGTCCCCTCAATCTACCAACTCGTGTTCCCTGACCCGAGGACGAAAGACCGCGAGAGCGACCTGTTCCGCTTCTTGCTCGTAGTGGCCAACGTGGGCGACATGCTCTACTACGTGTCGGACAACCTCACCTACGCCGCCAAATACAACTTCATCAAGCTCAGCCCAGAGACCAACTACTTCTGGTAACGACTTTCTCTCCTCGTTCGCGCGACTACGATAGCTAGATTTTATATGATCTGGATTATTATATTTTTGTGTGTTTTTTATTACCACTACTATTATTGCCAGCTTGCCTTGACCACAATTGCGCTCGTGTGGCCAGGGAGGAGCTTGTGGGATCATGGACGTGGTTCGTGTCGATGATCGTCTACATCGCCTACGACATCAAGACCTATCTCAAGCTCCAGTACGTTTCATTTTTCGTTGGCGATCGGGCGAGGACGGCTCTTCTCACGCGCGCACATGCTCTCTGATTTTCGGTTGCGCAGACAACAGCGCCTTCGTTTGGAGCAGCAGGTGCTGCGTGACAGCGCAACGGCCAAGGCGTCGGCGTCTGCTCTTGCAGCTACAGACGAGGAGATCTTCAACAACAAGCTGAGCCTGATTAGAAACCTTGCTGATATGCAGCTGGCGATCTACTTCTGCTTCCCCAACTCCACCTGGTCGTCCCAATGGGTCGGCCTCTTTGGTGTGATCAACGCCGTCACCGGAGGTGCGTCGCCACCCTCCACCACCTCGCACGTAGAGAGACACATAGAACGTCAGTACAGTCCGGTTACTCACTCTGGCTCTACGTGTTACAGGCTTCCAAATCTGGCGTGGGTTCCACAAGGCCAGCTGAACATCGCCAGCAAATGTGTTGTACTTCTCAACAACGATCCCATTCCCTTTCCTTTGCGTACCCTGGGATCATGGCAAAGTTTGTTGCTGGTGCAATTGCTGTTGGTGCCTTTGACCTGGTCAAACCAACAGCTCGCGAGCGTTCAGCGAAAAGACGTATCGGAGTTCAAATGTCCGGATTTGCTATCGTTTTCCTAATGGTACGGTGCTCCCAGGAAAAAATGTGGCTCGCGGGGGTTACCGACAGGTCGTTTTCCCCTGTTCGGTGTGACAGGCTGTTTTTTGTGTGGGCCAACAACGTGTGCGGAGAGAGCCCAGAGAGGGTTCCTGCTTTTTCCTCACCCCCACCTCAACTTGGCTAGCCCTCGTCTTTGGACGTCTGAGCTCTGCCGAACATTCAAGTGGAAGATTCCACGACTCGCCGCAGCAGGGGTGTCTAAGAACTCACCCACAACAGCACGCACGTCCAGCGGATGTATTATGCAGTCAGCGCCTACCATGATGATTCAAGATGACCCACCTGCCCCCACCTCCTCATCAACCCCAAGCACTGCCGGCTCGTGGGGACATACCACAGCGCAGCCTGTCGACATCAAGATTATGACAAGCGGAAGTGACTTTTGGTCTGCCCACAAACCGCCCCAAGCCCAACAACAACCCCTGTCAGCACTCAAGCACAAACTGCCTTCCTCACCGCCGCCTCCTTCTTCAAGTACTACTCTGACTTCCTCGTCCCTTTCTGCCTCCGCAACAGCCTCAACAACATCTTCCCAATCCTCTTCAACATCATCTTCGCGAGGACCTGCCTCCTTGCTTTCTGCCGCCACGAGTGGCGGTCCGGCAAACGGCGGAAGCGGGGGAGCCGCGGCTAGTGGCGGCAGCCCTCTGTTGCGCAACACGACTGTGCCTCAGGGCGGCGCTGGAGTTCGTTTGCACAAGACGCTCTCGTCGGGCGAGAAGCGCGCTGTCGCTCTACCCGTCGTGTCCATCACCCTACCGCCCTTTACCCTTGCTTCTCTTCCACCCACCACCGACACCCTGCGGAGATTTCCACCTCCACCCTCTTCCTCTTCTTCGGCTTCTTCCTCCTCGTCCTCCACATCTTCTTCGGTGGCCGCGGCCGCCAAAGAGGCGGAGCCAAACGCGAACGCTCACTCCACGGTCGACCCGTGGCCAGGAAAGTCCAACCAGCAACAACACCATGGCGGCCAAGAACTCAGTGACCACAAACCACGTCACCGACAGACAACACCAAGTACCCCCCCCCCTCTCATCCCCCGCTTTTAACCTTCATTGCTGTTGCCGTGTCTCCTCTAATTTTTTTTTTGAAGGTGTCCCGAAAGATGGCGGCGGCATGGTCAAGCAGCCAACGTCCAGTCACGCGGAGACGAAGCCACGGGCCGTCGCGAAAGAGCCGGCGAAGGAGAGCGCCGCAGGTAGGAACTACATCGTCTTTCCCTCGCTGGCGGAGATGGCCGACACCGAGGCCGGGAAGAGGGCTTCGCTTTCGCTCTGTTCGGACGGCGCGCCCTCTGTCCAGTTCAGGCGCCATTTCCTATTTCCCGATACTGGTACGTTCCCCTCGTCGCTACTTCAACTCGATCCGTCCGTCCTCGCGTTAAAGCTTGCAAGCTCTCAAATTGTTGCAACGAAATTCTTAAGAACGGAGGTCCAATTAATCTGCCGATTGGTTCATCGGGTCTTTTTTATATCTAGATGAACGATTACATAGCAAATCCTAATATGGATCCGCTCCTAAAACGCGCCATATCTTTAAATAAGGCATGCGTTTGAGATAAAAGGAAACTCTAGCCGTTTTCAAAAAGTTTGATCAGATCGTTTCAATTAGGCGCCGCGCTCTTCTCGAACCTGACAACACAGACATGCTGGATGGAAGATCGCGAGAACTGTAGTGGGCGAACACCATCCAGATTTGCTTGGTACAGCTCCCACGAAACCTCCTTCTTTGGCGAATGGCATCGAGACGTGCTCACCCTTGTCTGTTGGTGTGGATGCTCCACAGGTTTGGCGACGCCCAATCAGAGCTGACCTCGGGTGGTGCGGTCATCAAGCACGAAGAGTGGACGAGGATCCCTCTTCTTCGCGAGCTCAGAGACAAACTGGAATCCGAGTTTCACACGACCTTCAACGCCGTTCACTGCGCCTATTTTCGAAATGGTGAAAATCCGGATTCTCGCATAGACACCTGCCCCGTGCCCGCGGTGACCGCTCATGTATCTCTCCGACACAGGCTCTGAGTCCTCGGGAGGCTATTCGGAGGATGCGCAGAGCCACGACACAGACGCCGTGTTCATTTGTCTGGGACAGTATGTCGTGCCTCGCAACAGCTCGAGCCAGGCGCTCAAGCTGAGCTTCATGGATCTGAACTGACTTGCATCTGTTTGGTGTCTCCTCGCTCGTGCAGAAAGCGCAATATTCTGCTTTCGCCCAAGGCAAAGGCCAGGCAGGACTTCGCCATGGCCAGCAAGCTGCCGCACGTCCGCGTCGTGATGGAGGCCAACGCTGCTCTCTTTGTACATCGGGCAGCGCGCTCTGTCTACGACTACTCGGTAACACACAATATGCACCTTCCTGCTCGCGGCTGACGCCACGCGGTGTCTGACTCGTGGTCATCTGTGTTTTGTTCTCTGTGTTCCCGTAGGTGCCGCAGAGCGATGAGCACGTGACGGGCGGTAACATCGTACTATGCTTTCGCCGGCTCGCGGCTAAGAAGATCGCTGCACCGGCTGCCGCCGCCGCCGCGTCCGCCAGGGATTCGCAACTACGAAGCAGCCTGTCGCGTACAGAAGAGGGGCGGGGCTCGGGCTCTCAGACCGCAGCCAAGAACAGCGCTCCGTCGCGCAATGTAAATAGCTCCCAGAACGTCATCTACATCGACGAGGACGACGGCGACGAAAAAGGAAATGAAAACACGCCCGGCCGAGCGAACGCGCAGAGGGGAGGCACTGTCCCCCTCCCCGATATCCCCACTGCCCCGGTTCTGGTTGACTTGACGGCCTCTCTTACACAAAGCAGGAAAGGGCGCAGTGGTCGATGATTTGCAGGATTACGTGGGACGCATCTTCTACTCGCGACACGACCTGTACCGCATGGGCCTGCACATGACCTACTCGACTTCCATCTGCGGCAACATGGAGAAGGGTACCGCCTGCCGTTGTATTATTATTATTATTATTATTATCATCATCATCATCATCATCATCATCATCACTACTACTAGGGCATGTGCTGATGTACGGTCCTGTATATGGACGTCCAGGAGCGGACTCAATCCTTCTTTCCGATTCGGGAGCTCCACCAGTGAATGAGCGACTCCTGTACACGTGCGTCACCAATTCGCACGAGAATCAGATCGAGAGAGCCATCCTCCAGGTTCGTGGCAATTGACCACGCACATGAACGGGCCACTAATCGCTGCGCAGTTATTGCGAGCTCGCCGGGCTAACCCTTTTTGGGCGTACGTTACTCACTGTGTGCAGATAAACGTGCTGAACGACGTGCCTGTTCGGCTGGTGCGAGGCTGGCGGGCGGACTACGAGAGCAGCAAGAGCGGTCGCTCTAACGAGAAGGCCGACGAGAGGATGTGGTACCGATACGACGGCCTGTACTCGGTGCGACACTACGTCGAAGACTCAGCCGCGCGGGACGAATCGGGCCGACGCGGCGACGGCTCGGTGTTTTGCGAGTTTCTGCTGACCCGCCTTCCGCTCTACTCGACTCCGTCTGCCCCGCCGGTGACGTCCAACAAGAGACCCGAGCCCCCGAAGCCGACTCTACTGCCGTCGATCTCATCGCTCACCTCACTGCCCCTGCCCTCCTCCTTCCGCGACGCGCGCAAGATCGACCTCCGGCAGGGCGACTACGTAGCGCGCGACTATGCTGGCAGCGCCGACGACGACGGAGTCGAGATAATCGAGGTCAAGCACGCGCAGCCTCACCATCTCCACCACACCTCTTCTTCTACCACCGCCACTTCCTCCTCCACTTCCTCTACTTCTTCCTCCACCACTTCCCCGGCCTCCTACTCCTCTTCGCAACAACAGCAGCCGCGGCTTCTTCCGCCCACGTCGTCACTGCTGAACTCGAGCGTCTCCTCGTCTCCCCTGCGCCGCCTCTCCAACTCGGAGCCACCGGCGCACACGACTACCACCTACTCTCAGCTACTGCCCGCCAGTCGACAGCAGCAGCAGCCGCAGCAGGCCTCCAATTCCTCCGTTCCACTGCCCGGCATCCTTCCCTACATGAAGACCGGCTACGGTGGGCCCTCGCCCTCGCCACCGAGCTCCTCTGGCGGCGGCGGCGGAGGGCTGCCCTCGAAGCTCAGCGCTCCGCCGTCAGTCGCCTCCGTCCCTCTGCCGCCGCTCCCGCCCACCCACGCCGCATCTCTTTCCGCCTCTGGAAAGCTGCCCTCGCCGCCCTCGTCCAACAACAACCTCAACAGTGCCGTGCTTATGTACAACCTCTTCGGCGGCAACCCCATGATGCAGACCTCCGGCCTCGCTCCGCTCCACCCCGCCCTGGTGCCGTACGGCGCCGACCCGCAGCAGCTGCATCCGGACCACCTTTCGCGGCTCGCGGCAGCCTCTGCGCCGTTGGCACCTTATCAGGCGCAGCACCACGCGCTGCCTGCGGTGGTCCCGCCGCCCGCGCAGCCGGTCACGACCCTGCAGCCGTCGCTCTACGAGGTGCCCACGGCGCACCTCCTCTACTTCATGAACCTCATTCCTCAGAAGGACCGCGAGATTGCCCTGATCATGCGACAGAAGGAACTCGACAAGGCCAAGGCCAAGCGGAAGGACGACGCCCACGACAAAAAGCGAAAGCGAAAGTCGAAAGAGGAGGCCAAGAAAAAGGGCGGCGGCAGCAAGTCGAATGGCAAGCCCTCGAAGAAGTCGACGTCATCGTCGTTCGACGACGAGTACATCGACCTGGGCCTGGTGGACAACGAAGACGACGAGATCATCAACAACTGGTCCTCGCGAAGAAGAGGAGGCACTGCTGTGCAGAAGAAGAGCGACGTAGAGTGGGAGAAGGTGAAGGAGCTCGCCGCTGCCGAGCGGTCGGTGAAGCGAAAGAAGACCAGCGGCGGCGGCAGCAGCAGCAGCGGAGGCGCCAGCAGCAGCAGCCGACCGTCCAAGACCGAACCGATGGACACGGAGCCATCGAGGCCCCCCAAGCAGATCTCCCCGGGCAACAAGCGCAGCCGAACCGACCGAAAGGGCCGCGCGGCCGAGGGAGACGACGAGGGCTCGATCTTCTGCATCTGCCGCTCGCCCGAGGAGTACGGCTTCATGATCGCGTGCGACAAGTGCAACGAGTGGTTTCACGGCGGCTGCGTCGGGCTCACACCGGTACCTCCTCCTCTTCCGTCTCTCGTCGTCGGCCGACATCTCTTCCTCGCCTTCCCCACTTTCGGGGGTCTCACCGTGTCTCTGTCACGTTTGCTGGTGTGTCGTCTCCCACAGGAGGAGGGCCAGGACCTGAAGACCTACATCTGTCCGCGATGCCAACCGCCAAACCCGCGCAAGAAGGCGCTGCCCTTTGGCGACGCACTGTCGTTCGCCGCGGCCTCCCCCAGTGGGGCGCGAACCTCACGGGGTTCGACCACCAAGAAGGAAGTGGTGGCGGATGAAGAGGAGGAGATTGTGGTGGACGAGGAAAAGGTGGAGTGGAACCAGCTGGGCGAGGTGATCTACTGCGGCGACGGCGACATGACGGACGACTACCAATCCGACGACCCGAGCGGGTTCGTCTTCGTGGCCTACCCCTCCTTCCAGGACATCGCGAGGGAGCGCGAGGAGGCGCGTAAGACGCGAGAAGACTACATCAAGAAGCAGAAGCAGCAGCGCTACCTCAAGCAGCGGCTCCAGGCGATGATCAAGCAGGACCACACTCCTCTCACCACCAACGATGACCCCACCACCTCGGAAGACCTCGGACAGGACCTCACCAGAGCTTAAGCGCACCAAATACAACCCAGTTATTTATTAACAACTTCAGAGAATTATTTATTATTTATTATTTTCGCCGATGTTGGCGCCGGTGGTGAAGCGGGACTGGGGCGGGCGTGGGCTCACGCCGCAGACGCTCGGCCAAGAGCTGGCTGCCTTGTGCAAGGCGAGAGATGGGCGGCCGAGCCGGCTGCAGCTCTATCTTCCCGACAACCCCGACCTCTGGGCGAACTGCAGCGACGAGGCGCTGCACGACTTGTTGAGCCGTTTGGTGGGGCAGGCGGCTGAAGGTGATGGAGTAGTGGAGGTTCTTCACCTGGGCGGCACCAACATGGGCGCCGAGGCCGCACGCGCCCTGGCTGCGGCCCTCGACAGGAGCGGGATGAGCGGCACCCTCACCAAGCTCTGGTTGAAGCGCAACCCACTCACACTGCCCGGCGCCGAGGCCGTCCTTCGCTCTGCGGTGGCTGCGGACACATCGCCTGGCCTCACGTCCCTCGACTTCTTCAACACACAACTCGGGCCTGAGGGGGCTCTTGTGTTCGCAGGTACCAGCAGCCACCAAAGTAGTGCTACTTTTGTTCGTGCCCCGACCCACACTTGCCTCACTACCGTCCAGATGTGCTAAGGACCAATGGCAAGATCAAACACTTGTTCTTGGGCGGCAATCACTTCGGCCCAGTGGGGGGCAGGGCCATGGCGCAGTTGTTGTGTGAGAGCGGCGCGCTCACAAGGTATGGCTTGTGATGACTTAATGGCTTACAATCCTTTTGCTGTACCATGACAATTGTAACCCTCCAGGCTATCGCTAGACATAAGCCACCTTGGCGATGAGGGCGCCGATAGCATGGCCGCCGCACTACGACAGAACACGAGCCTGACTTACCTGTGCCTCAAGTACAATGGGCTCACTCCAAAGGGCGCGGCCTCCCTCTTTGCCGCACTTGAGGTGAGCTCTCCCCCATCGACGCTGCCCAAAGTCCGCATGAAGGCAAACGTGTGCTTGTGGTGCACTGCCCACTGGCGTAGGCAAACCCGCGTTCGCGACTGGAGACCCTCATCTTGGGGTGGCAGCTGACCCACGAAGAGCTGGCACGCAAGGACGGGGTCCCTCTAGAAGAGATCGCAACGCTGGCAAACCATGTGGGCACAGCCGTGGATCGCGCTCGGCCTGTGGAGGTGGAAGGCGACGAGGTAGCAACGGCGGAGCCGGCAAGTAAGAGCGAGGGCGTGGAAGCCCTGTCGCGGCTCCTTCGGGCACCGCACTGCTCCCTTGCGCACCTCAACCTGAGCCGAACCTTTCTCGCGGTGGACGAGCTGATCATCATCGCCGACGCCGCCCAGCGCAACTCCAGCCTCCGCCAGCTCCACCTCTATCCACAGACAGACGACCCCGTGGCGAGGAAGGCAGAGATGGCAATCGCCGATCGTGTCCATGCCGCGTTGGACGAGCCCCGGCACCGCCAACGCGCCGTTGGCGATCGACCCAGGGGTCTCGGGGAGAGCGATGGGCATGGGCGATGGGGTAAGGAGGCTGGCGTGGCGGAAGCGAGGCCACCCTTGCCCGCGACGGCACAGCCGGTTGTGGGAATGAGAGAGCTGCGGAAGAGAAGGAAGGAGGCCACCGAGGAGCTGCGCCTGCTCGAGAAGGAGATCGAGGCCGTGGGCGCGGACGAGCGCACCGCAGGCCTGGTGAAGCGGCAGTGCGACCTGCAGGCGGAGCTCGTGGGCATCGCCGAGGCCATACGGCGAGCCAAATCCCTGCTCGACGCCGCGCGTAAGGTCCTGCGTAAGCAAAAGAAGCGGCAGCGCAAGGAGGAGGCCAAAGCAACGGCCAACACCAGCAGTTGACCAGCAAAACACGTCCTGTCCTGTGTCTCTCTCTCTTCTCTCCACGTTTGTCTGAAACGGAGTTGGAGCTACGGAACGCGGTAGTCAAGAAGACGAAGCTGGGGCAACAGAGAGAAAAGCGGCGTCCGTTGCACACGAGGGAGAGACCGAAAGCCCCCTCCCTTTGGGCGTAGAGGCAAGCGATGAAGGTGGGCGAAATGATGGAAACCAAGAGGAAGAAGGCGGGCGTGGCCGGTGGGAAGGAGAAGCTTAAGAAGGACCATCCGAAGCAAGATTGGCGGGAATCGGCGAGATGGAAGACGCTGAGCTTTGGCATCATGGCGCTGATGTTTGCAGTCTACATACTCAATAACTTTGTCGCCTTTCACTACAAGGAGCATGTTCTGCCCTGTAATCTCTACCTCTACCTCGCCATTTCCAACATCGTGCTCTTCATCATGCATCAATCGCTTTCGGTCTACGTCCATCCTGAGTCAGTGTCGCTCGCCACCAGTCCCGTTCCTCCGCTCGTCCCGCACTCGTGGCGCGG
This sequence comes from Acanthamoeba sp. SK_2022b, assembly GCA_027943245.1. Classification (NCBI taxonomy): domain Eukaryota; phylum Discosea; order Longamoebia; family Acanthamoebidae; genus Acanthamoeba; species Acanthamoeba sp. SK_2022b. Next base: position 13,939 of record JANDJZ010000500.1, on the reverse strand, counting down.
GCGATTAGGCCGACAGCTCATGCTCTGGTTCGAATTCCTCACCAACAAGCTGGGCGTGTCGATCCTCTGCATCCACATGGGCTTTCTGCTCCACCTCTTCCTCCTCTCCCCCGCCGAGGGTCGGCTGGAGATGACCGTCCTCGATCCCAAGCTCGGACGACCCCTTCCCGAGAAGGACTATGGCAACAGCTGCGACGACCTCGGTCAAGTGCGTGGAGGCTTTCCCCCCTTCCTCCGCCTCCCACGATCACTTGGCGTCTTTGCCCTGCTCACCCTCGAGTCTGGTGATGACGTTGTTCTATGTAACAGGTGTATGAGTCGTTGTATGACTTCTTCGTGTTTGTTCACTTCACCGGGTTCATGCTCATGGCTGGTTGCATGCGCAGCTTTGCGATGCGTAGCACCTCCTCCTCCTCCTCCTCTCGCATCACTGTCGTCTGATCATCGCTTCTCCTTTGCGTGCATGCAGCATTCGCGATCGGCGTGTTCGATGAGCTCATCGAACTCTCGCTGCAGCACATCTTCCCCAACTTCCGTGAGGTACGGTCGACCCGACGGCCAGCGGTGGAGCTTTGCTTTGCCCCGTTCTGACTGATGCCGTGGTGGATACGTGGTGCAGTGCTGGTGGGACCACTTCTTGGCGGACATCTTCGGCGCCAACCTTCTGGGCTGCCTCACGGGCTACCTCATCACGCACGCCACCGAGATCCAGCCCCTGACCTGGCTCGCGCCCGTGCCTCTCAACGAGCCCTCGCCCAAGCCCCACCGGCTGAGCCTCTTCCCCTCGCCCTTCTTCTCCAAGGTCTACGACCTCTTCTTTGGCAGCGACAAGCGCCCGCTCGTCTTCCTCGCTATCCTCTTCTTCCACCGCATCGGTATGCCGCCTCCCTACCACTCCATCAATGCTTGTCTCGTAATTAACCGTGCGTCTTCTCTTCGCTTACTTCTCTTCTCGTTGCCACATACATACACACATTACACAAACGCAGCGTGTTTCGTGATTCCGTTCGCCTTCAAGTACGTGATGTGGGTACCGGTGCCGCACCTGATCTTCATCTGGTACGGCGTCTGCCAGTTCGGACTGCAACTGCGGTTATATGCCGAACTGTACCAGCACCTGGCCTCGGCCTACGCCAAGGAGCGGGCCAACGGCGGCAAGGATCTATCGGCCAAGGGCGGCGCGCCAAGGCGCATCAGCAACGGTGAGCTGGGGATCTGGAGGTATCAGTGGCGGATCATCAACTTCCTCTTCCTGGGCGTGGAGGTGGCCTTCATCGCCAAGACGCTCTACCTCGAGTACAGCAACCTCACCCCGCCCACCGAGATCCTCGCCATATGGCTGTTCATCATCCTCGCCCTCTCGTTCTGTCTCGCCTTCTCCTTCGACAAGTCCTCAAACCCCCGAGGCAGCAAGACCAAGAGGAAGATGCCCTGAGACTGGTTCTCCTTATTTATTCTTAATTTTCGCCCTTCAGGCCTCATGCGGGCACTTGCCACCACCATTTTTAATCACAAGCTGTTCACGGGTAAGGCCTTATCCTACAATAAAACGTACCAACCTGGTGCGCGTTAGAAAGAGGCAGCAATCTTTTTCCCCAACGAAATCCAAAACACACTGAAAAATGTGCAAGGCCTCAAAAAAAAGCTTCAAATTCTGTAACCTTGAGGTTAAACAGTGTTGAGAATTTGATGTTTTGTACTTGACAAGATGTATGTATACAATTTAAACACAAGTTTGTAGACATACATCTTGTCAAGTACACAACTTGTGTTTAAATTGTTGGAACTTGATCTCTTGACCAGGTGCAGGATGTCCACAAACAAGGGATATAAAAGTTGTAGTTCAATGGCAACTGTGTGTGAAGAAGGTGAGTGCATGTGCAGTGTGTATTGTGTGTTGTGTGTGGTGTGCAATGTGAACCTGCTCCATGGCCTTGCACAGCTTACGTTCATTCTCAATCTCTGGCAGAATGCCCTTTGCCACACTGTAGACCTTCTTGGCCCCACCTGCCCCTCCCCCCCAAGCCATAATTATTATGGCAAATATTAATAAATAATGATAAATAAACAAAAAGAGGATAAAAACAGATAATAAATAAATATACAGGGTGCACCACCAGCAGAGGCCAATCCAGCAGCACCAGCCATACAGCCCTTGGGGCCCACAAACTGCTGCTTTTTCTGTGTGGCAGTCAGAGCTGCAGCAGAATCTTCAGATGATGATGATGATGATGTGGTCACCACATTAGCCACAGTGGTTGTTCTACTCAAAGCATACCTTGACTAGTCACAGTGTCAGAGCTTGCCTTGTACATGGGGGGCACAGAGGTCAGCCAGGTCCAGCAACCCTTGTCATACAAACCCCCAGGGCTTGTCATCTCCAAGAATGCCTCACCAAGTGGGAGTGGGGCTGTACCAAGCCACCACCCACCTTCACCACATTTGCCACATTCTTGTGACTGATATGGTGCAAGTACTGGCAAATTCAGCACTCAGGGGATGGTGAGGAATAAACAGTTTTTCTCTGTTTTCAACCGAAAAAAACGTTATTTCTTGTTAAATGCAGCTCAACCACCGCCAACACGTGTGGTTTGTTGGCACAAGTTAACCTCAGTTTAAACTTAACTCAACTTGAGTTAATGTGAAATCCCCACAGCTTTACTACCCAGCATTAATCCCATCTCATTTTCCTGCACAGTTCATTGCATGAATGCAACATGCACTTCCTTCACCATAAGAGAGCCTGCAATTTTATCATGTGTGGGCATGTGATGCCAGATCTCTTTGACAACTTGTGATCCCTATGTTGCTGATCGAAGACTGGAACGCAGCCCACAGCGGCTTTTGCTAAAAATTAAGCAGGAAAAACAGTTGTATCTCCGTTTTAGAGTTCGCTGGCCGAGAAGACATGAACAACTGTCACACGCCACCAAGGAAGCAATAAAGGTACCTCCCCAACCAACGAAGCTTCATTCTATCTCAAATGGCTTTGGGTAGTAGGTGATGGAGCAACACTTGGCAGAGGTGAGGGCGGCGGGCCTAGTGCCCACAAGGCCGGAGGAGTGGCGAGGGGCGGCAGGGGCTTCCAAGGTGAAGGTAACGGTCCTGCAGCAGCTCCCCAAGGCACACGAACAGGCTGCAGTCAGCGTGGCAGCCTTTCTGCAATCTCAAGTCCCGCGCGAGGGACGCCAGGCCGACGTCCTCGTCCTCCCCGAGAACTGGCTCGGGGCAAGCGGTCATGTAAACCCCCCTCTCCTTGGTTATGGCTGATGACTCGTGCATAAGTTACTGGGCTCTGTAGGACTCACAATCTTGCCCAGGCTGAGCTGGAGACCAACAGCAGCTTGCGGCTCCTTGCAGAAGTGGCCAAGGCTCACTCTGTCTACATACGTGCGTGCTGCCTCTGCTTTGCTCATGAAGATTGCCTCGAGTGGCAACCAGCGTTGCTGTGCAGTGGCGGGAACGATGAGCGAGGTCACGCAGGGCAAACGCTACGTGACTTCGGTCCTGCTTGGCCCTGACGGTACGATGGCCGGCGTCTACCGCAAGAGAAGGCCCACCATGGAGGGCGCAGTACTCCACTCCCTCGCCGTTGCTCGTCAAATGACGCACCACGCGCCACTATTGACCCTGCTCTCTCTCTCTCTCTCTCTGCAGCACGACCCAGGCGACAAAGTGGGCATCTTCGAGACTCCTCACGGGCGCATAGCGATCATGATCTGCTTCGACGTGGAGAACGCTGACATCTTCGAGGAGACGCTGACACACGACCCCGTGATCATCCTCAACCCTACGTGGATTCCTCTACCGCGGCTGGCCAGCCAGATGCCCTCTGTGGCATCGCCTTCGTGCTCGTACCCGCTCCCCCTGCTCACCGCGTGGCGCAATGCCATGGAAACCATGTCCCACAAATTCGAGAACATCTGCATAGAGCGGGGCATCTACCTCGTACGGTCCGCCACTCATAATTGAAAGCTCCAGTGCGGAGTATTGATGGTCTCAACTCTGGGGCTGAGCAGGTGAGATGTGATATGCCGTACAACTTCGCCACTGGGACGAGCCAGGCCATCGCCCCTCATTACACGGTGTACGCGTCGACGATCAAGGAGACCCATTTCTCGGTGTTCCTGGAGCGCGACAGGGACCGCATGATGAGGAATCACGCACAGTTCACGGGCCTCTTCGCCCCAGCCGAGAGGGAACGAACAGAGCGAAGGGACCGCACAGGTACTGTGCAAGAGAATATCTCCCTGCCCTTTCTCTCTCAGCCAGGCCGGCATATCGCGCAGCTCACCTGCTGGCTATGCGCAGGAAGCAGGTACAACGTGCGCTCCATCGCTGGGCACACTTCGGCCGTACTCGACATACAGTTGGTGGACCCCGTGATGAAGGCCCTCTCGTGCTCTGCTTCCGGAGAGGTAGACTCGTTTTATTATTATTATTGTGTGTGTTGACATGCGTATCTTTTTATTATTTTTCGATTATTAGATGTTCCTTGAGCGTCTCTCACATATACGTTCCCCGTCAACACGTAGATCATGCTGTGGAACGTGAACACATACGAATGCCTGAAGAACTACGTCCATGACGATCGGGCGCCTGTAGTGTCGCTGTTCTATGACAAGCATCGAACCCAATTTTGGAGCGCCTCGCTCGCTGCTTGCGTCTGCATGTGGGATTTGCCCAACGGGCTGCTTCTGCGTCGACTTGATGGTACATCTCCCTCCTTTCACTCACTACTCAACTCTTGGCTGACTGCTCGACGCACCAAGACATGAACACCACCACAAAAATCACGCGCAGCAACTCCCTCCTGGGCGAGGGTGTCCTCTGCGGCGGCGTAGACGGCGCAGTGACGCACGTCGACTTGCGCGAGTTCAAGGGAAGGCTGCAGTTCGGCTGCGGTGCCGGCGGCAGTCCGGTTCGGGACCTGGTGACCATCGGCGACGCCATCATCGCCACCGCCACCGGCCCAGTCATACAGTGTACATACCACACGAGAAGTGCCCTATGTTCATGTCCAGCAAGACGAGGCTGACGCAGGGTGGGGATCAAAAGTGTGGGATGTCAGGAAGCCGGAGCAAGGGCTGAGCCAACTGAGCGGACATGTCGGTCCTGTGTCTTGTCTGGACACGTCGGGCGACTCTTGCTTGGTCAGCGGCGGTCACGACGGCACCCTCCGGTACACAACGCATGGCCAGCTCCTCTCGCCTGCGCTCGCTCATACGACATCGTGACTGTGTATCCAGGTACTGGGATCTGACGACGGATTCGTGCTTATATACGAAGGAGGCCCACGAGGGAGAGATCACCGGGGTGCGTGCGATCGCCGAAGGTTTCCAGCTGAGCGTGAGCATGGATGGGACGATGAAGCTGTGGGAATCGGCGATTGGGACGAGCGCCGACGAAGTGGCCTGCCTCTACACGTTCGAGGAACACATGGAGCCCATCTACGGCGTGCGCTACAACGGACGCGATAGGGTCATCACCTTTGGCGAGCACGAGGCCTGGAAGATGTGGAAGTTCACCCAGGACATGCACCCACTCAGCCTCACCGCCAAGTTGCTCTCAAAAAACCAACGCACGTAACTTGATTGCCGCAGAGTAAATTTCCAGAGCTGCGGGAAATGAGCCGAATTTCGTTGACGTTCGCGCCAGTTCCGCGTGGCCTGTCGTGGGCTGCGCTGGTCGTGATTGGCTGTTCCTCCTTCCTTTGCGTGTAGGCCTTGTGGACGAAGACAAACACGAGACATAAACGAACGTAATGAGGAAGCATAACGTGGTGCGACGGCTGGGCTGGAATGCGGTTGCCCGCGCTACGGCCGTCAACCGGGGAGCCACTTGTCTTGTACAGGCACGAGGGATAGCAAGCACGACTGGCAGCGCCTCTTCGCCCGCAGCGTTCCTGAAACAGCTCTCGCAACCCAAGCTCGACTTCGACCCGCTTGGCAAGGAGTTGGAGAAGAAGCTGGTCAACATCACCATTAACGGCGTACCCCGTCAAGTCGCCGATGGCCTCAGCATCGTCGAAGCATGTCGCCTCCACAAGGTTCACTTTTGCGCGTACCCTTTCGCTGCTTCTCGCGCTCACGCTGTCACTTCGGTGAGAGTGCAGGTTGAGGTGCCCACGCTCTGCTACCACCCCATGCTGAACATTGTGGGCCAGTGCCGGTTGTGTCTAGTGCAGCTGGCCAACCGGCAAGGCAAACTGGTGGCCGGCTGTGCCACTCACGTTGAAGAGGGCATGGACATCATTACCGAGAGCGAAACCCTCACACAGAATGGTAGCTTCTCCGCTTCATGACCCACATAGCCTCATGTTCCTCTGTTAAACTTCATTTCTCTAGTGTTGTCCAACCTTCAGCTGCTACGCTGCCGACACCCCAACGCCTGCATGACCTGCGAAGCCGATGGCCAGTACCAGCCTCCCCTTTCAGTCGAAGCCTGGCAGTGAACGAAGGAGCGGTGACTGAGACCTCCCTCAACCCAAATTCTCCCTACAGCTGTGAGTTCCAGAACCTGGTGTACAAGTTCAAGGTGGAGGAGCTGCTGCCTCAATTCCACCGCGATCGCTCGCACACGAGGGACACCTCTTCTCACTCCGTCGTGCGAGACATGAACAAGTGCGTTCTCTGCACACGGTGCATCCGTGCCTGCTCCCAGGTCCAAGGCATGGTACGACCGCAGTGCCTAGGCCCCTTTCTCTCCATCACCAGTGTTGACACTGTGGCGTGTGTACAGCACATCTTAGGGATGATAGGCCGCGGCTCTGAGGAAGAGGTGAGCACCATCAATTCTCTACCGCTCAACCAAACAGGTACGGGCAACGTCAGGTCAGCGGCCTCGTGGAGTCTTAGTGGTCACCAGGCTCACCCTCAGACCGTTTGGCTTGACAACAGCGTGCATCAGTTGTGGCCAATGCACAGCAGTGTGCCCCGTGGGGGCGCTGGTAGAGAAGACGCACAGCCACCAAGTAGAGTTCGGGCTGAGGCACAAAGCCAAGGAGGGAAAGATCTACGTCGCCCACACCGCTCCCGCTGTTCGGGTTGCCATATCGGTGCGCCAAGCCACCCTAGCCCAGTCGTCCTTGCAACCGCTCATCAAATTGCACCGTCCTACCCACCTGCAGGAAGAGTTCAACATGGCTCCCGGCACCGTGTCCACAGGTACAGGCTGTGACCAGCCTAGCCGAGAAACTTTCTTCCTCTAAGGGTGGGTTCACTCATGTTCTGACATTGCCCGCGCAACCTCTCAGGGAAGTTAGTGTCGGCGCTTAAGGAGCTGGGGTTCGACTACGTGTTCGACACCAACTTTGCAGCCGATGTCACGATCATGGAGGAGGGCTTCGAATTCATTCGTCGGCTCCAGACCAACGACAACCTGCCCATGTTTACCTCGTGCTGCCCAGGTTGGATCAACCTGGTGGAGAAGTCGTACCCGCAGCTGATGCCTCACCTGTCGACCTGCAAGTCGCCCCAGGGCATGATGGGTACCCTCATCAAGACCTACTTCGCCCAAAAGCTAGGCGTAACCCCCGACCGAATCGTACGTTCTTGTCTTGCCTCCCCGCCGACTTGAAGTCTAACGGTCGCGAGTAGGTGACGGTGTCGATCATGCCGTGCGTGGCCAAGAAGGACGAGATCGCACGTCCGCAGCTCTCCATGGAGATCGAGGACTGCAAGGGCCAGAAGAAGCGCGTACAGGACACCGACTACGTGCTCACCACCAGGGAACTGGGACACCTCATCCAACGACAAAGGGTCGGCGTCCACTCCCGAATTCCAGCCCACACACACGCTCTGACCCACACCGTCACGGCGTGCGTGTCACAGATCCCGTTCGTCTCGCTCGAGGACAAGGAGTTCGACTCGCCTCTGGGGCTCACGACCGGAGCGGGAGCTCTGTTCGGTGCCACGGGGGGCGTCATGGAGGCAGCCCTCCGGACCACGTACGAGGTGATGACCGGAAAACAGCTGCCCAAGGTGGAGCTCTCGGCCGTGCGGGGCTACTCCGCAGTCAGGTGAGCTTGGAGCCAGCCCCCTCCCCGCCCCACACGAGACTGTCCGCCTATTGCTGACACCGCGACGACGACGCCATGTGCAGGAAGGCGTCGGTGATGATCGGCGACAGGGAGGTGCGGGTGGCCGTGGTCCACGGCACGAAGAGGGTGCGGGAGGTGGTCGAGGCGGTGCTGAGCGGCGACAAGTCGTTCGACCTGATCGAGGTCATGGCCTGTCCTGGCGGCTGCGTGGGCGGCGGCGGCGAGCCCAAGACGTCGGCCGTCGACCCCGACGTCATCCGGAAGCGCATCGACGCCATCTACTGTACGCCGCCTCCCGTGCCTCTCCCCAAGCCGAGAGATGGCTCACCATTAGGTGATGAACGCGCAGCCATCGACGAGCGGAAGCAGCTGCGACGCTCGCACGAGAACCCGGCGGTGCAGGAGCTCTACAAGACGTTCCTTCGCGGAGAGCCCAACTCAGCCGAGGCGCACCACCTCCTCCACACGCACTACACGGACCGCACCTCCGAGGTACGCCACAACACAAACTCGCCCCGCCAAGTGTGGCAGTGGCCTCACTGACACTTACTCTCCCCCCCCCCCGATGATCGAATCACTAACCAGGTCAAGTCGCGAGCCGAAGAACCATTCGGCATGCCGCCGGCCATCCAACTCAAGTCGGCAGACCACCCACACCATTGACCCCTGGGGTATTACGAATTGGAGGAGGATTGTACTGCAGCACACAAAGGAAAGCGGATGCCCAGCAAGCGGCTGGGGGGGGGGTCGTTGATGGGAGATAAATTATTTACTGAACCAGTGAACGTGCCAACAAATCGTCGGAGCATTTGCGAGCGTTGATCGGTGGAGTGATCGTCCTTCGAGAGCTGCTGCCCAAATTTACTTGGCCTCCTTGTTGGCGGAGTACCAGACGGCCCAGGTGGGGAGGCCGATGCCGGCAACGAAGTAGCCCCAGGTGGAGAGGGCCACCCTGAAGGAGGACTTGGTGGTCTCAGCCGTGGCGAAAGGAAGCGTGCTGCCGACAGCCTGACCGAGCTGGAAACCATCGACTCCGTGGCTGGGGCCGTGGCCGCGAAGAGCGAGCGAGCGCATGCCAGAGAGGGGGGTCCTGCGGAGGGTGTTCATGCTTGCGATGCGAATTGAGATTGTCGAGTCGCCAAAATATCAAAAAAAAAAAAAAATGCGTGCAGTGCGCTACCTTAAACCGCAACGCCACCTTTAAAGGCCTGCTAATTAATTTCGTAGCTCACGATAACGGTCGTCTGGCTCCAGGAGGAAACGTAGACGCACGAGGTGGTGCTACACAAAGTCACACGCCACACAACGAAGGATTGAGGTCAGGTGTGGTGGTTGTTGTGGAGATGAGCTTCCGCAAGGAGAGAGAAAAGGCTGCCGCCGCGGCAGAACCTGCCACGCGCATCAAATTCGACGATACCCCGCCCCCCGACCTGGCCGAGGCCAAATCGCCCCGAGGGGGCAGCGGTCGCTCGGCCCTCCGCTCCAGCGGCGGTGCCAGCTCAGGCGGCGGGGTGGTCTTCAAGCTCAACCTCCCCACCTCCACCTCTTCTTCTTCATCACCCTCCTCGTCATCATCAAACTCTCCCTCATCCTCTTCCTCATCCTCGTCTTCCAAGTCGGCCTTCACCCCGCGCTCGATGCTCAACAAGGTAAAGCACACGCTCTCACTCGCCAGCGCCGACGACGGCAACGTTGCCTCCAGCGACGGCCACGCCAGCGCAGACTCTGTGGACGGCGGCGAGCACGCTGGCAAGAGCGAGAAGAAGCGCGCCGGGAGCAGCCGCCACAAGCGGAGCCGCTCCATGGGCGACGCCAAGGCCACAGCCGCCTCCGCGGTGGTGGTCCCCACCCGCGGCGACGCGGCATCCGAGCAGCAGCAACAGGCGCCGGGCTCGCCGGCGAGCCCCAGCAAGTCGGGGAGCAGCATCATGCGGCGCAAGGGCAGCATGACCGCCGGGTCGTTTCTCTCCTTCTCGTCGTCGTCGACCAAGCTCAAGTCGCACTCCGAGCTGTCCGGCGCCGGCGACGCGATCGAGCGCTCGGCCTCGGACGCCTCCGTGGCGACCACCGCCGCGGCCGAGGGCGAGGCCGGCGACGACAACGACGAGGTCGAGGCCGCGGAGGCCGCGGAGGGCGAGAGCGGCAGCGGCGGCGGCGGAGGGAGCGGGCAGCGGCGGAAGTGGGGCAGCCTGCAGCGGCGCAACAACTCGCTGGTGATCAAGAAGTCGTCGACGGCCGACGGCATCGCGACCCAGCTGGCCGGGGCCCAGTCGTCGGGCAAGCGCAACACGGTCATCAGCGAGGCCAACGGCAACCGCATGGACCGCACGCAGCGCCGACGCTACCGCATCCTCGTGTCGTCCCCGCGCAGCGCCGGCCCGAGCGGCAGCGGCGGAGGCGCCGGCGGCGAGGAAGGCGGCGAGGGCGAACTGGACCCCGACGCCGCCGGGGACGCTGCTCTCGGCGATGACTTTGACTCGGACTCAGACGACTCTGCCGAGGAGTCCATCCAAACGAGTGAGACCCTCCGCCACACGCACACGCGCGCGCGCGGGATAACGAATGGATGCTGACGTGTGTGTGTGTGTGTGTGTGTGTGTGTGTGTGTGTGTGTGTGTGTGTGTGTGTGTGTGTGTGTGTGCGTGACGGTGCGGGTGCAGGCGATGAGCGCAAGCGGAGCCACACGCTGGCGTCGGGCGCCAAGGGCCTGCTCAAGACTCCGCGCTTCTTTCAAAAGGACGCGCGCGACAAGCGCGCCGGCAATCTCCCCCGTACTCGCTCCCGATCCCTCTCTCCCTCGCTCCTCCAGCTCATTCGCGGCGCCAACTGATTGACTGGGCGGCAGAGGGCGAGAGCGAGCCGGTCATCTCGTTCAGGCCTTCCCTGGATGAGGGACGCCATCGCCGTACCAACAGCACCGACATCTCCTTCTGTACGATCACCGCCTCCATCATCGCACGCGCGCGCGCAAAGGCAGGCCTGGCAGGGGAGTGGAGGGAGGGGCGGCTGGCTGACCGGTCGGGGTGGCTGGACAGTGGAGCCGGGAGTGTCGGATGACGCCCACCTCAAGACGGTGCACATGCGGTACAAGGAGATGGAGGACCTCCAGCTGGGCGGCAAGGAGCGGCGCGAGCGGAACAAACGCCTCTCGGTCCACGTCGACCAAGTCCTCTGCCACCGGTGTGCTCTCCTCTGCTTCTCTCCTCTCCCATCACCGCTCGTGGCTTGCCTGCCGTGAGCGCTTGTCAAGCAGAGAGCGAACTTTTAACTCCGAAAAAACAGGCCAAGCTATGACAGTCTGGTGCACCGGGGCATTCTGAAGGAGTGGAGCGATCCCACGTCCAAGACCCTGCAGGACTTCCCCGCCCACCTGTACGCCCCCCTCTCCCTCTCCCGCCATCTCGCCAATTCTCCTGGTGGGTGTGGTGCAGGCGGTGGCCGCCTGGTCGATACAAACACGACTCACGCACTGGTTGGGGGGCAGGCCTCCGCTGGTGTGGTCGGCGGCCAACAACACGGAGGGCAAGATCAACGGCTGGAACGTGGAGCGGGGCACGACGCAGGACATCGTGTTTGGGGCCCACTCGGCGCTCGAGGACGAGGGCTACGTCCCCTTCTACGAGACGCACTTTTACAAATCAGGTTCACATATCCCACCCACATTAATTTTTATTCATTTTATAATTTCTATTTTATTTTATGGCTCACTCGTCTTGGGGTCTGCGTGCCAGAGTACACGACCTGGTGGGGCGTCGATGCCGAGTTCGGTCCCATCATCATCTGCATCCACAAGCAGGTGACATCTCGCATGCCCTTTCCAACGATTGATACACCTTGCGTGGGGCTTAACCCCCCCCCCCTCTCCTCCAATCCCTCCTTTGCGTGTGCGTGCGTAGCCTGTGACGGCCGGCGAAGCGGAGGGCGAGGCGCAGAATTGCAGCTCGGCCGATCCCTCGCTCTTCTCCACCTCCGATTCGGGCGTGCCCACAAGCTCCCATTTTGGCGCCAGTACGCATACCTTCTCTCTCTCTCTCTTGTGTGTGTGCGTGCGTGCGTGCGTGTGCGTGGTGGCAGCCGTGGTTCTAGGTGGTCCTGCATCCCTCCTTACATCCGCCTCCCCCCTCGCTGTTCTGTTGATGCGCAGGCGCCATCCTGCGACGACTGGGCGAGAAGGCCACGGGAGGAGGCAAGCCGGCCGGAGGCCTTCTCTCGCTCTACCGCGTGCTCATCCAAAGCAAGAAGGTCCTCCCCCTCTCTCCTCTTTCTCTCGCGCGCGGTTGGGGGGAGAGGGATGACGGCTGACGCGCTGGTGGGGGGGGGGGATACAGGGAGGGAAGCAGCTGTTCATCCGGAGCGCGGAGAAGAGCGCGGAGAAGCTCAAGGCGCTGAAGACGGCCCTCGGGTCGCAGGGCTACCTCACCGGCGAGGTGTCGTCGTTCAACGACATCAAGTTCAAGAAGCTCAAGGACCTCGACATACGCGAGGACCTGCTCTACCTCGAGAAAAAGTTCTTCTCCACCGACTACAAGTTCGGCGTGCTCTACGTCAAGAAGGACCAGAACGAAAACCAAATGTTCTCCAATCGTACGCGCGCACCGCCCATCGCACGCGCTTTGGTGTCCGCGGATTCTCACCTCCCTCCCTCCCCCCGATGGTAGTGTCGACCGATACGTCGCCCGAGTTCGAGCAGTTCCTGGCCCTGATGGGCGAGAAGGTCACCCTCAAGGGCTTCAAGGGCTACACCGGCGGCCTCGACATCAAAGGTGCGCAGGCTTGCCTCCCCCAGCATGCTGTCTTTCTCGGGGCAAAAGAGGTGACCACTCGTGTGTTGTGTGTGTGTTGTGTGTGTGTTGTGTGTGTGTGTGTGTGTGTGTGTGTGTGTGTGTGTGTGTGTGTGTGTGTGTGTGTGATGTGTGTGTGATGTGTGTGTGATGTGTGTGCAGCGGACACGACGGGCGTCGAGTCGGTCTACACCGAGTTCAGGAATCAGCGAATCATGTATCACGTGGCTACCCTCCTCCCCTTCTACCCGCGCGACGAACAACAGGTGGCGTGCCGTCCCTTCCCCCCAAATCCCTTGTCGTCGTCCTCTTGGAGAGAGGAGGCCTAACCCGCTGCTGCGGTGGGCCACAACGGCAGGTCGAACGCAAGCGACACTTGGGCAATGACATCGTCGTTATTGTGTTCGTGGAGCCCGGCGCCCAATTCGATCCCACGCCCATGAAGACGCAGTTCAACCGTACCGCCTCCCCCGCTTTCGGGAGCCGTCTCTTGGGGGGGGGGCAATGGCTAACTCCGCAGGGGTGGTGCAGACATTTACTGCGTGGTCTGTGCGGAGAAGCCACCGGGAGAGGCGGCGGCGGAAGGGGAGGGCGCAGCAAAGGCCGGCGGTGGAGGCGGCACCACGCGCGTGCGAGTCGAGTTTGCGGTGAAGCAGGGCGTGCGCCCGTTCGGCCCTCCGCTGCCGGACCCAAACGAGACGAACTTCCAGCTCGACGCCAACCTCCGCGAGTTCCTTCTCTCCAAGCGTACGTTGCGCTTGCAGGCCACGTGCTTGTTTGCGCTCGAGGCTGACCCCCAAATGCGGTCTGCAGTGGTCAACAGCGAGCGGGCAGCACTCAAGGCGCCCGCGTTCGCGTCGAAGATGGAGAAGACGCGGAAGATATTCATCGAGCAGCTCATCGACACCAAAATTCACAAGAAATGATGACGGCGACGGTGTCCATAGGCAGATGATGGCTGCTGCGCGTGGTATAGTGGTGGTGATGTAGATCTCTTTTCCTTCGCCAACTTTTGTACAAACATTCTCTCGGTACAAGCGTGAGGTTGCGGTGGAGACGAAAACCACGGGCTCAGAAGCCGTCGGTCTCCCAGAACAGGAGGTAGGAAGAGGAGTCA